>VXBA01001494.1:1781782-1844868 GCA_013399895.1 Serilophus lunatus
GCGGGAGGAGCCGGCGGCGGGCGGGGCCCGGGAGCGGCTCCGGGCGGGGAAGGGCCGGGAAGCGGCTCCCGGGGGTCCCCGCTCCTGCCCGCCTTTCCCAGCTGGGCTTGGCCCTCCACTCCTTCTTTTCCTCGGAAATCTACCCGGGATAGATTTCTAACCCCGGTAGTGCCCGGGGTTACATGCTTAAAGCCCAGGGGATTCCGGAAGGAACCATCATCATGCTCATCAGCAATTATTAATATTTGTCATTATAATTATGGGTAATAACAGTAATAATTGCAGTGCTCTAATAAGCTGTTCACAGGGGGATAATGCAAACTCCTGGACTGGGGGCTGGAACACGCCGGGGATGAAGCCCCAGGAGGGGACCCAGGGAAGGAGCAGCCCCCCCATCCCTGCAGGGCACAGCTGGGCACAGCTGGGCACAGCTGGGCACAGCTCTGCCCCCGGCAGCCACAAGGACTGGCCACAGCTGCTGCTTTGGAAGGGACTTTGTGACCATCAGGAATCACCGGGTCTTCAAACACGTCCAGGACAGCTCTGAATTAGCAAGTCACAATTAATGACTCCTCTTGCCCGAGGGCCGCGGGAGGCAGGAGGCGGCAAAACCAACCCCGTGCCCCAGTGCTGGGCACATCTGGCTGCAGCTGCTGGACAAGGAGCCGAATTGTTGGGTCTCCTCTTGCAGCACCCGAGGGACCCCGAGGTTCTGTGTCAGATGGAAGCTGCTCCTTCTCCCCCCAACCCCCGATTCCAACCTGTCCAGCAGCCCCAGGGGACACACACTCGGGAGCGCTGATGGGAGCGGGGCAGGAGAGGCAAAGGAATTCGGTAATTCGGCTGTGCGGAACCCAAGACGTCGCACATTCTAATGAACCAGCGTTTCTTGTAATACATCTTCTTTACTACACAAAATAAATCGGGGAGCTCGCATGTAAGAAGTATTTTACAAGGGAAGAGCCCGTTCCCAAGGAGGAGCTGCAGAGTCTTTATCAGGAATACTGATCGAGTAGTGGGCTGTTAAAAAAAAACAAAAAAAACCCCATTTCTGGTTCTGTGACTGCAACTACAGCACAAACCTGTATTCCAGTGCACTCCAAGACAATATTTCAGTTAAACCCTCTGTTTCACAGCCTGCTCATGGATACAATTCCATAATGTTTTTCAGCACTGGGGTCTCCCACTGTATTTTACCCAAAATTGTGGGACCAGAGCACCCCTGTACTACAGTCCTGCTCAGGGATTACTGCGAGGAGGAAATCGCTCCTTGCTGACTTTTAGCTGGAGTATGGAAATCCATTTTAGCTCCTCCATTTGTTTGCTGAAAACATTCCCACTTCAGTGGCTTGATAACAAGATGGCACATGAATAAGAGATACTTCAGTTACAAATGCACCAATAAATCGTTAAGCGCTTAATCACCACAATGACCTTTCTGCAAAGAAAAAAAATTGCACTTGAATGGCCAAGAATTGTTGTCTCCCGAATCACAGAGAACGCAGAAGCAGCCACAATTATATTCTCATTAATCATTAACAGCATAACAAAACCCGGTGACGAGGTTTCTAGGAACTCATTAACAAGGGCATAATGTACACACTTTTATTGAAACATCGTAATTTACACAAGAGCTAAAAGTTTGCTTCCTCTCCCCGCCTCGGGAAAAACCTGTGTACCTGGATATCAGAATTAGCACCTAGTGTTTAGACAGGAACTAAAGCCTTGACAGGATTATTTACTGCAAGCACGGGTCAGATCCGAAGCAATTTGGGTGCAGTGAGACGCGGATACACTGAATAATTTAACTTTCATTTCTTGGTAGCTCATTGCTGCACCTCAGCAGAGGTGCTGGGGGGAGCTGGGTATCTGGAACCCCAGGGATGCATAGCTGAGAAGGATAAATACATCTGACACGAAGGGACAAGTCACAGTCGTGGTCTGAAGTTATTGCAGTGCAAATTTAATGGAGCAGTGTTTTAAAGCAGTGGAACTTAAGGAAGAGGTAGGTACTTTCCTCCTTGATGGCAAGAACTTAACGTTGCTTACAAGTAGCTCCACGTTCGATATCTCAGGTACACAAATGACTCACAGCAGACTGGAGGGACTGGAAGGTATTTCCAAGGATATAGAAAACGTTTCACTGGCATAAAAGAAGTTATATTGCAAGAGGTTACGTTTTGGGGAACTGGAAATACACCCATCTGAACTCTGAGTGACACAAAGCCGTGTTTACCTCGATGGTCCAAGATCAATCCCTTTGCTAAAGGGCTCACTGAAGATTAGAAGACTGAAGTTTTATGAAAATAAAGTGCACTTTTCTGCTCATGCTTCTTCTAAAAAGCAACCTCTAGTTTTATGAACTTATTTCTCTACCAGGATTGTCAAAAAAGCAACCAAGATTTGTCCCACTGATGGAAATGACCAGGCAATGCCAGAAGAGAAAGCCACTTTCGGTGCAACTCTTGCACAACCTCCTCCTCTCCCACCTTTTGTTCCACATTATGTAACTTTCAATACAAGTATTTCTTCCTATTTCTGGAGCCTGGCTCCAAATTCTCTCCAAAAGCAGTAATATCAGCACTTTTGTGCTCCACTCAAGTCTACCAGGTCTACTGACAAAGCAGAGAGAACCTTTACATGAAGAAATGTCATTTTTTTTGTTTCTTTTTTAACAAAGCAGATTGAGTGTCAAGTTTGCAAATCATTACAACAATATCCTCAGTAATTCATCAGTTCCCCCACCCAGCTTATCCAAACACTAACAGTGTATTTGCCTTTATACTGCAACATGATGGAACTGAAAGGTGCTGAAATGAACACTTTTAGATCATTTTCACTCATACACAAGCTGTCATGCACAGTTGAGACATCAGATTTTAAATCTATTTACAATTTTACATATTTTACAATATATATTTCATCTTTACAGCTACAGAATAAATTCAGACTAACATTGGTACCTTTTGAGTTTCTGCTGGAACTCGGATTCAAGTTAAACTAATTATTAAAAACAAGTAAGTGCATGCTTAGAAGGAAGCTTTCGGGAAAGATGTCAATGGACTAGTGTTGCTTAAAAATTACACCAGTTTGTGTAGAAAATTTAAATTCAGTTCAAAAACCCACAAAAGCCTAATAGAAATCTACTTGACTAAAATAAATACAATCCATTACACTTAACAAAAAAAAAGTACCTTTAAAAATGTACTGATTTAAGCTCATCTGATTTTTTAGCCTTTCATTTACTTCCCTTCCCAAGTAGCAGATAGTACTAGGTGAGGATAATGCTGCTTTTCAGAGTTAACACTGATTCATCCTGCATAAACCTGAGGCTGCAGTGGTGGGGGCAGCTTGTCATTCTCCACATTTTCAGAGTCAATAGCTGCTAAGGCTTGACTTTTTGGTTTTATTTCTAATGGATATTTCTCAACAATATCTTCCACTTCCTTTGTAATTCCATCAGTCCAATCTATGAGGTCTTTCTCAAGCTTCTTGGCTTCACTGACAATTCTTTCCTGTCTCTCATTCAACTGAGAGAGGAGGTCTAAGCTTTTACACATTTGTTTGACCCCCAGGCACACGTCAGGTGAGAAGCTGTCAGAGTCCTGTTTCTTTGGGGACGTCTGACCCGTCATAAAACGGTCAAAATCTTCTTGGCTTAGATTTAAAGACTGAGCATCCAGTTTTTCAATGAAGGCCACAGCACAGCACTGCAAATAAAACACAGAGTGAGATCACTGCAAGACTGGAATATACATGTTCTAATCCTCAGCCTGCTGTTGGACCCATAACTGAATGGGGGTTTTTTAATGCCTCCAAAGATTGTTCCAAATGAGCTTTTCCAGAAAGTAACTCTATCAGAGAGTTCATTTCCCTCTTTCCTCTCCCCAGAGTTTGAAGAAGTCAAAAAACTCAGCTGAACAGGACTGATTCACTGGACAATGTACATTGCAAGCCTCAGGGCCACTGCATTTGGGAGGTGAGAGAACAGAAGGTACATGATAACTAGACAAGAGCACTATATTAATACTTAATAATCTGATCAGTAGAGATCTGCTATGCTCTGTATTAATTTTCTGAAGAAAGCCATGCCAAATGCCCATCTTGCCTCGTGGATGATCTGCTCCTATTAAAATGAACTTGTAACATTCCAAGTATTCCATTCAGCTACATAACTTCCCTCAAGGACTGCTTTATGATGAAATGCAGAGTACATCAATAAATGCCTCTTGGAGGAGCTTTAAGAAGCCTGTTTCTCTCCACACATTAATGGCCTGCAGTCCCTTCAAGAGAGAAGCTGATGGGCTCAAATGGGGAACTTTGCATCTGTAACATTAGCACTGTCCAAACTCGGGATTTTAGGAACAGAAACGACTGGCAATTCCTACACCCAGATAAAAGACAATCTTCTGGTGTAAAATCCACACTGTTCCTGCCCTTACCAGGTTGGTGAAATAGTATCCATCCTCTCCTGTCATTAACCTGCTGGGGTTGCAGAAGCGTGTTATGTACTGGATGTTGGACTGCAGGCGAGGGGGGTTCCCCTTCAAAACAATGTATATGAGTGTTGGAAGGAAGTCATCAGCAGAGGCTGGCTCATTCTTTGTAATTTTAATAGCATTAAATATGTGCTTGCTGCACTTGGTGATGCAGGCTAATTTATCCCGAGGGACACGCTTGGAGTCCATTTCAATAATATCTGTAACATAAAGAAAAGTTCTCAGGTCATTAAAAGTGTATTAATGAGAACCTGAATGAGCAGGACACTTACTGGGCAATGCTAATATGGCATCATTTTTATCTGTGGTGCTTGCTGTTCCATAAAGTCTGTTTATTCAACCTTCTCTTGGTTCAGTCCAAGTGTTTCAAACAGATCAGCGAAGCCTAAACACTTCTGTGGTGGCAAAATTATTCCTGTTTCACAGATGATATAGCAGTCTAACACCACAAAGAGTCCTGCCAATCTAACACCCCAGGCCCCCCTTCTGATCACAGCAGAAAATAATCTCTGTAAGCACAAGAGATGAAATTTAAAGCTGTAAATGTAAACCTCATCATTCACAAACCTGTAATTGCCTTTACAACCATATCAGAGACTTCTGGAATTTCTTCATTGACAGGAACACACAGCATTTGGGGAGTTACCCAGTGCAAAGCCCTGTGACAGGAAAGAAGTGTTAAACTGTTCTGTGCCAGTGACATTCAGGTGTTTGAAACCAGCTGCTTCTTGAACTCAAGGCACAAGGAGTGCTTTGTGTGGGTGAGGCACCAGTCCAGCCATAACCCAGTTTATTCCACTGAAGTAATTTATTTTCAGTGAAAATACTTTTTTTTTATGCTATAATTTAACAAAAGCAAACCAAACCATTTTCCCAGTGCAGCAACTTTCATTATCCATTCTATTAATTCCTTCTGATTTTTAAATAAAATGTTTTTAATCCTTTCTGGTTAACAAGGTCGCCATTTTTGTGTGCATAGCACAAGGCTTTTAACATGTTTGTCATTTACAAGACTGGGGATTACTCAGCTATTTTCCCTCTCAAGCCTTACCTGATCCTCTTTTGGACAGCAAGATCTTTCTTCTCATCATCAGTTGTTTCAGGGCAAAAGACATATTTATACTGCCGAGTCATAATATATTTTTCAATCTGATCCATTGCTTTCTCCACTTTTTCAGGGGGCACTGAAAGGTACAAATCCCATGAATAAGGTATCCCATGGCTCTTTTTAAGATTTAATACAGTTTGATCCCAACATTGTCAGATCAATAGGACTGACTCAAGCCAACCAGGGTTCATACAGAAGGGATCTAACTGGAGTATTTTCACACTCTACAGTGGAAGTAAAAATATAACACCACAAGGTTCACAATGAAGCATATTCAATACACACATCAGGGTCAGCTGCTTGTAGCTTACAAGGATCTCTCTCAAAAATACAGACTTTGGAAATAAATCCAGTCCTCTGTCCCTGTTTATGTCTAAAAAAATCCCTGGGCATTTTTAAGGTGTGTCTCTTACATGCCAGGCACACAAAAGCAGTCCCCAACAGAACTGGCTGCTGGTGCATTACAAGGTAACAAAAGGCTCACAGCCTGTTTGTTACCCGGGGGGAGGCTACACATTCACCCTCAGTTTTTGGATTTAAAACAAAAGATTTAAACTCTTTTAAAATTTAATTCAATTGTTTTATCGAAACCCGTAAAAATAAATAATTTAGACTGCAAACCTTTTAAGAACTGGTGCTGCTGGGAATAATTCCAACTATGGAATTCCTTACCAGCTGGTTTGGAGAGCTTTGCTTTTACTTGAAAATGCAAGAGGCTTTTAGCCCCAAATCATTACTTTTTCAACAGTTAAGATACGAGGGAAGAGGAACTTTATACCTTTCCAACGTGTCTGTAATTTGTCTGCTACATTTTGGTAGAAGTCCTGGGCACATTCTGACTGCTCCTCAATACTTAAATCCTGCAACAGAACACAGATTAAGTGTGTAAGAATTGGCAGCAACACCTCTGATATTTTGGTTTTGTTTAAGGAAAGCGTCCAACTGCAGTAACAGTCTGAGAATGCAAAGGTATCATCAGAGGTGTTTACACTGGCTAAATTGTATTAAAAAATACGAGAAACCAAGACATACTGGCTCTTTAACATGTGAAAGACTTGTATTCATTTGGTGAACAGATGCATATTAGCAAAGAAACTGGACAGGTGCAGCGGCACTTTTCCCAGAAACATCCCTGAGTAACGAGGACAAAATCCCAGACTAAGCAGAATGTTTGTCCCTTTTTTGCCATTTTTAAGGACAACATACAGGATATTAAAAACCCAAGAACATAAATAATAATTTGAATGATTATCTAGACAAAAAATATTTCTAATGATAAACTTCATCTGAAATACATTCACAATGCTATTTGTGAAACAACACTGTCTTTTGGGCATTATCTGACTGAGCTCCTGGAGAAGGTAACAGAGGTTTGAAGGGTTAAAATTAACTTTACTGATGGAGCCACTTTTCACCATTAAATGGCATCATGAAACTACACATAAAGAAAATGGAGAGAGAACTTGGCACTTGAATTCTCTAAGGACAAAAACTGGACAGTTGCCCTGAACACAAAGTCTCAGCTCTGCTGGCAGTGCTGGGCTTTAGACCTGGTTTATGTGTAATAGCAAACTGCATGTTTTGAGAAAGGGCTCTTTGTGACCAGCACAAACTACCAAGCAGGAAATGAGAGCACCTTCAGTGTCTGAAACCAACAACAACATCACAGTGTTTTCACAAACTCTACACTCAGAATGAATCATTCCTAAAAGAAAAATAAAACTTCAAGATGTTTTCAGAGTAGAGGGAATGTAAGATTCCATCAGAACTCACTTCGATATTCAGTCCAATTTGAGATAATTTGAGTAACTACATGCTAAATAGGAGAGGGAGGAGAAGGGAAAAAACCCCATTGTGCTGAATACTGACTCACTCCAACCATAGGTGGCACTGCAGACTGATTAATATTTCAAGAACATTGACTTTTGATAATGTATTATAATTCCTACAAGTCATATTTAGCTAGAAAACTGTTAGAGACTAATTTATGTGAGATTTATTCAGGACAAATTTATCTGTGATGCAAAGGATGCTCTCTGAGATACTGGGACTGGAAGGATTCTTTGCTTTCACACACCACACCATAAAACAAGGCAACCTGAACATAAAGCTGCCATGAGACCTTCCTTTGACCCAGCACATCAGCTGAAGGCTCCTGTATACCCTCCATAAAAACCCAATTCCTGGAAGAAATGCAGCATTTTCTCCACCTCTCCCCAGTTTCCCCATTTTCTTGATGCAAAAGGCATGCAGGACTTACCCTTTTATGATTCATTGTGTCCAAAAACAGTTTACATTGCTTATAGATGTCTTGTCCAGGCTTATGATAAGTCTTGAGGAATTCTATGAACTCCTTGGACACTCGATCTGTCTCAATGCTTGCCTGCCTGTTTATAGAAGGGCTGGGAGCCTTGGCCTCTTGGATCTCTGCTGGGACAATTTGGGCACATCAGATTAGCTTTGTACACTGATGGATAAATTCAGGAAGTGCTTTAACATTTCAGCAGCTGTGCAGATGATTTTTCACTTGTTTCTCAAGCTTTGCCAGTGAAATGCTGGATATTGTTAAACACAACTCCAGGAAATCCAGTATTTCACTGAAATAAAACACAGCCACACACCCCTTTGTACTAGTGGTCTTTTTATGTTATCAAATGACTGTAAAATGGGTTTGCTCTTGGGTTTCTTACATTTCCATTCCCAGGTAAGGTATTTCCCTATAAGATGAAGGCTTCCAGATGGGATTCTGCAGCAGTTTAAGAAAATGGAGTGGTTCCTTTTCCATTTTCCCTCACCTCTACATTCCTGCTCCTTTGCTTGCACCAACACAAGTATTCATCCAACTGGCTCATGAAACAGCTCAGGGAGCAGTACATGGGGCAGCTCTACCCAGGGACACAGACTGAACGCTGCACTGGCTGCAAGTGCACAGAGCTGCAACCACAGCTGGGTTTTTTCCCCACACAAACACCTCTGATTTTCCAAGCTGCAAGTTAATTGTGCTGCTCCAATACCTTCACTAACCAAGTTTAGTTCACCCACCTTTCAACTTGCCAGCCAACACTGTTCAAAATGGAAGGATTGAATTGAGGTGATGTAAATGAACATGGTGAAAAGCAAGCAGCAGAGAGACAGAAAACATGAAAATATTCATGGTCAACACGATAAAAACAAATCTTTCCATCTGAAAATACCAACATGCACAGCAAAAAAATCCTTGCTTCAATAAGCACACATGCAGAACTCCAAAATAAAAATAAATAAAGGGGATTCATATATTTAAGTGGTTTTAAACTCAAATTGATGTAGCTTATTGGGCATTTTTTTTGTTTGTTTGATGTTATCTGCTTTTAAAAAGATCCAGCACTAAATTCAAAGCTGTGTCATCCAGTGACTAACAGACTCTGATCATCTGACCAAAGCACAAGACTCCACACTTCAGCATAACCTTCTCTGGGTAATATTTGGTCAGATACCATTAGAATATTTATGGTATTTAAGTGATAAGAACAGAAAAGGTTTTGCAAATATTTAATTCCAGCTGTAGCAATTGAGATAGAAAGTGCAAAACAAACTCCTTTCTAGTTACACAAGGCCATTTTTGCAGAGGGGGTTTCTTTGTAGCTAAAATTCACAGCAGTACAGTACAAATGCCTGTAGAGGATTCAGGCTGAACAGTGACCACCACTATGTTGATCTAAATTGGTCACATTTAATATTAGACAACCAATAAGTCCAAAGCATAGTTTTGAAATAATAAACAAAGCAAGCACGTCCACTTTCAAAAGGGCAGAATTATAGGATATTTCATCCATGATTAATTTCTGATTCCATTTTCAAGTACAGTTGAGGATTTATTTACTTACTTCAACAATGAGGTCACTCTGTTACAATGAACCTCATTCTGTTAGTTGACCATAAGGAATGTGATTTTTTCAGTCACCAAATGTTAGAATGAACTGTCTTTTAACGAGTCACTCCAAGAACTACTTGTAGTCACTCAGAAATGTTGCAGCTTCATTAATCTCTGAGCTGAAATCCTGATTTAAGGAAAATTAATCTGTACAATATGCACTGCTTACCAAGGACTGCAGGAACAAATTATTTTCAGGTTTGTCTTGTGTTCTAAAAGAATTAAGCCCAACTAAAAAGAAGCCGATTACAGAAAAGAAATTCCACTTGAACAAGTTCAAAAGAACCCAGTAGAGGACATATGCCAAAATGGAAAGAGCATGGGAAGAGTTAAGAAAGGATCACCTTCACAAAGAACAAACACTATGAATATCAAAATCTTTCTCAAGGCATTCTACAGAAATGCTAATTGTCACAGCAGAACGTGAGCACTCCAGTTATTCACTATGGTTGTGCCATGGACACGGATCTGAGTCCAAGCAAGGAATAAAACAAGGGTTTGTCATTAGCTCTGCTACACACAGCCACTCATCTCCTTCATGTAATTTGCAACATAAAGAATGGTACATCTTCAAATTTCTTTAGTCAGCAGAACAAGTCAGAACTGCATACAAGTAACACAGGACGAGCTCCTAAGGCTGTTTGCATCGAGGGGGTTGGTGTCCTTTTGGTCAAAATGAAACCAGTAGGTCTTCTCTTGATATGAAATTGTCTTCTTGATTAATGTAACAAACATCTGGACAAGTTTTGAGAATCCAAAAGTTCTTCAAGTGGCAACTATTTAATTGAAGTAATAACTATTCAACTTATAATCAGAGTTATAATGGCAATCTGGAATTCTTTTTTTGATAAAAGCATGAAGCACCACAAACTCCAGCTACTTCTTAACAATTCTGATTATTTTGAAAGTGTGTAATCCTTCAATGGTCATGTTAAGGTGGAGCTCAAAGAAGCTTCAGCTTTATTCCTGTGCTCTCCCTACCAAAAAGCAAGGAATTGGTTTAGAGATTCAAGTTCACCTCTTGATGCTGGACTTGCTCGTTTGTCATCTTCACATTCGAGAGCACGAGTCAGAACTGGCACAACCCTAGTTTGTGTCTTGCAAAGCCCAGCTAAGAAGTAAGCTCACTAAAACCAGGCAGACAGCTTGCCCAGGCTGTGCTGCTTTACCTTCAGAAGGGGAAGCCAGTTCCCAGGAGGGAGTAAAAATCTCCTTCAAATCCCTGAGAATGTTATCAGCATTTCGCTCCCTCCCCAGCTGTCCTTGCTTAACGATTTTCTCTTGAGCAGCTGAAAACAAATGCAAAAGCAAGAGGGACACCGAGAGCAGGAGAGATGGCAAAGGGATAAAAAAAGAAAATATGGAAAGTGAGAAGAATGGACATAAAAAAAGCTTTTAATTACACAGGTGAATGCCTCCTGTAGCCAGCTGCTGCCATGCAATTCTGGGATCAAATTCAGGCATGTTTCTGATTAAGGAAATGCATCATCTGTAAGGCTAAGACAGATTAACGTGGATTTTCTTCTGGAATTCCTCCTCCACAGCCCAGCATTTTCCTGGTTTTGCCTGTCTGAGCTGTTGCTATGCAAAGGCATCAGTGCCATTATTCATTCTTACTTGGAACACATTCTGTAGAGCAAACATTCAGCCAACCACAAACTTGATACTCACAACCTACAAACACACAAACACTACAAGTCTCACATTTATTTTCAGTTAAAGGCACCCTGCTTACACATCCCATTTTTTCTGTTAAGGCTGTCAAAGTGATCCACTATGGGAGCATCAGCTGATATGTTATCTCAGAGTTTCTATCACACTAAAGAAATACCAGTTTCAAGGTGACTGACAGCCAGCACCTTTTCTCCTGCTTTCTTCAGGAGGAATTCCCCTCCAAGTCCTAAGCCATTATGGCTGACCCATGAATTTAGCATGAATATGTGTCAGAGGAACAAGGGAGCACCACCCCCAGGAACACATTTATGCTGCACTTTAGTGGAAGAACTCCTGTGTGATGTACACAAACACAGCCATAGGTTTAGCAGAGCACTGTTCTATTTAAAAGGTTGTTTGGCATCACCCAAAAGCTCCCATTTTTCTGTGTTTTCAGTAGCAATTGCTCTCCAGAAGTGTCATTATTCCAACTTTCCCAAGTCAAACCACAGAGCACTACTCTGCCTTTTAGAACAAGGCTTCTGTCAAAAATATGTTTGAATTTAACACGTTGTACAGAACCATTAAAAGCAAAGGAGACAGTTACCCTTCTTAGTCCCTGCTCTGGAAGAAGCAGTGAAGAATTTCTTCACAGTAGTGACCTTTCTTGTTTTCTCATTGGTTTTCTTCTCCTCAAACTTTGAAAAGGTCAGTGACTGGGCCCCTTGGGTACTCTGACTACTGGCATAGGCTTCCTCCTCCTCACGCTGGAGCCTGGAATCAGAAAAATGTAGGTCTAATTTAAGGGCTTAAAGACAAGACAAATAATTTCCTGTGCAATTACTCATTTCATGTGCTAATTCTCCCCTATGCTCAACTTCACTTCTTGCTTCCTGCCACCTCTCCCTTCACTACATGATGTCCACCTTTTCCCTGCTGCAATGGCCAGAGTGAGGGAAAGCTTAGGATGGCCAGGGAACATTAAACAGTAAGGTTAAAGGGAGGAGACTGAGGTATAATCAGGGTCACCTTCCCCTCATGTGACAGCCCTGCATTCTATACAGGCAGAGGTGAGAGGAAAGACTGGGAGGATTTCCAACAATCAATTTGTTGCCTTCCTCCCTGCATCAAGCTGAGCTTCAAAACCACAGGCAATCCTTTGCCATCTGACTAAAGGGAAACACCCTGTCAAAATCTCAGAGACATTCTAGGAAATAGATCATTGTTGTGATAATTTGTTTTCAAAGATAAACTTGCTTGAATAAATGAGGCAAACCCCCTCACTGGAACTCTGCTGAGTGCTCTGCAGAGACCAAGCTCAGCTTTTAATCTACAGGTCACAAAGTAAGGAAGGCTAAACATACCAACCCTTCAACTTTTCTCCCTATGCAGGATTAAAACAGGTAACATTACATTGCCCTTCAAGATGCCAGAAGGCTGAACAATTGTCTTTAAACATCCATCCAGCTCAGGATGGACCATAGTCTTGGATCTGCAATCTCTGGAGGCAGGAATTGTATCTTATCTGTGCTGACAAGCCTGTCTGTGCACTGCAACAAACAATCACAGCTTATCTGTGGCTTTAGCATCTCCCTGCTGAACAGCTACTTATTAAAGAATTCCTTAAATACCCCACTTTATTGTACAGAGATATTACAAGACTGACAGCATAACTCCTCTAATAATAATTAAGCTGTTTCAGACAAATTTATGGCAGAGTAAAAAAATGCCATGTCCTCTGTGCTGTACCCACTGGTTTACCTGGCACCTCTGGATTAGGCCAGAAAAGGGTCCAAACACTGCAGCTCATCATTCTCTGCAGTTAATCTGGCCCAGTGCCAGACAGGAAAGAACTTTAAAACCAAACAACTACTTCAAAGCCTAAGGTAAGAGGGTCTAGGGGAGGTAAGATACCAGGAAACTCAGGGCTTCCAAACTATAACTATCAGTTTGGACCCAACTCAGGCTCAGAGACCTTCCACAGATGTCACCTTCTCCATGTAGGTTGACCTGAACATTGCACTTAACTAATGCCTTTTTTTCCTTCCTCAGTGACCTTGGTTAATGTATCACTGGGTAACTCGAGGCCTCTGAGAGGTTCCAAGCTCTGCCCAAATCCAACAGAAAGCAGCTGTGGCTGCTGCTCACAATTTCTCACTCAAGCACAGATTTCCCCTAACGCCCATTTTCAGGGTCAAGCACTTATCAAAAAAATTAGACTATTTTGCAGAATAGAAGTGCTTAGAAAAATTACCCAAATTATTAAAAGTAAAGCTTTGATGCTTTTGGGCTTAACCCTGCAGTTTAATAGAGTGAGTACAGACCATTTTTTTAATAAGAAGCTGAAATGTAAAACCATGGTGCTGACTACATGCAAGACAGTAACTGCCACCCCCAGAGGAAGAGGTATTTTAATCAAAATTGCCCCTTTCACCCTTCCAACTGCTAGATAGAAATTTAAGTGTGCAAATTAGGTCAAAGTATTTATTGAGAGGTTGGGGGGGTGTTTACATTTGTTGCTTCACAGACTTTCTTTCGGAAACCTCTTAAATTAGAATGTCATAAATATTCATCTTTCCATCAAGAGGAAGGTTTCAATTCCTTCTGGAAAGGTCAGATTTGAGAACTTGTGATGAAACTGAACCAGAGCAAATAGGACTAGAAAATAAGAGCCAGGAATAGTCTTTAGTCACCCTACTGCAAAAGCTGAAGGAACATAAAGGGGGTTCTTTACCGCTCTGCCAGCTCCCAATCCTCTTGAATTTGCTTCTGCCTGGCCTTATGGTATTCCTCTCTCCAGCACTTGGAGCAAAATCCCTGCCAAGCAGGATTGCCATAGTAACCACATCCCTTCTTGCACAGGAGCTCTGACTGATCAACGTGGATTCCTCTGCGTTCAGATTTCAGGTTCATTTTCTTCCTGCTCAAAGAGAAGAAATACAGGTATCTGTTAGAGACAGAGACTTGGCAACAGCCTGCTGGAAATAACTTCTGCTGAAGGTTTGCCTTTCGGGAGGAAGTCACCTGTTTTAATTATTTAAGAGTTCCATAGCAACGAAAGAAATGCCAGAGGAGGAAGAGCACAGTTATATAACCAGGGAGCCCCAAAGCCAGCACAGCATTACCATGTGTTTGCATAGCTGTGACCTGCACACAGCACCAGGGCTGGCCCACAGGCAGGGCAGACACACCCCAGGAGAAAAGCTCAAGCCTCTGATCTCACCAGCACATTGTTCTACCAGTCAGAGGCACAAAACAGAGGGAAAAAAAAGAAATATAGGAAGTTCCAATCCCCAACCAAGGGAGCAGGCTGAGCAAGAGACAGGATGCACAAAGGTTTGTGTTCAGACTCTCTGCAAGGAATCACAGTGGTGAGGCTGCAGGTAACATCTCTTTGGCCTCCAAGAGTGTCTTCAGAGCACAGGGAGGGATCTCAGCTGGGCAAATGAGCAGGGATGAGGTGTATCTCCATCTCCTCCAGCACTCAGGTTACTCCAGAGTCAAGCTGGGTGGGTGCCTGCACACAGCACAGCTCTGCAGAACTTACATATTCTCATGCCTACACCACTCCTGCCTCCCAAGGCTCCAGCCCTCCCCTTCCTTTCCTTGCTTGACACAAACCATCCCACATGCCAGCTTGCTCCCAAATCCACATCAACTGCTTTGTTCCAATGCCAAATGCTGGATTCATTCGAGAAGAAAAGCAGCACAGGATCATCTACAGCAGCAAGTTTAAGGTCTGCCTATTAAAATATTAACATTTGGATTCCAATATTGACAAAGACAGACCCAGGAAATACCACAGCAAGGCACTGGCCAGCAAATCCAGCCCCTTTTTCCTCCTGCCCCCCTCAGCAGAGACTGCTCTGTGTAAGCAATTAGGATTATTGCTCCTGGTGCCCCAGGATGTTCTTCCTCCAACAGGAAAAGCAGATTTTTAAAGCAACTCTCTCCCCTCCAACACAAGGCTTCAGATCACACCAGGCAAGCACAACACACTCTGATGCCAGGGATGGAAAGCAGGATGAAAACTGATTTTCTCAAACTTCAGAATGTCAGGAGCTTGTCAGAGTTATCTTGTTTTCCCCTGAAATTCCACCCCAAACTCTTCTCTGTGTCAGCCAACAAAACAGATGCAAACCCCACAGCTGTCACTGCCACTGACAGTTTTCTACTATAGGAAGTAACAGTTATTTTGTTCCAAGCTGAGTTATCTGAGATCAACCACTTTGAAAGACTGATAATGTTCAACATTTCCCATTAATGTAATCAAGTTATTTTAAGTAAAGTAACAAGAGACAGACATGATTTTCTCTGAGGGGGGAACAAATGAAATATTTCATCTTATCTATTAGGATTCCTTCCACTAACATCTTTTCTACCTTTGAAAGAAGAAATGAGTTTTGAAAAGTAATCTAAAAATAGTTTCATTGCAGAGACATGTATATTAAGGGAATCAGTCTCTTAATGGCATAATTTATAAAGATTTTCTCATTTATATAGATGGAGAGCAGTTGAATGTTCTTTTCTTTCCCACTGAAATGTCTGACAGGTAAACAGACATTAATGTCCTTCTTCAAAGCAAAATGAAAAAAAATCCAAACAGTCAAACCAGATTTTAAATATCTGAGACTTTTACTTCATTCCTATATGGACAAATTAACAGAGAAACACAAAAAACTTCACAAAAACCTTTTGCTTTTATTTACTGACTCCTCAAGGAAGGTCTCTGTGTAGACTCTAACATACTGAAAATGGCTGATAATCTACTCAAGAGCCCAGAAATCAAACATCAGCTGCACAGCCTGGGACAGAAATGGCACCTGGGCACTCCCTGCACACCCAGACAGAGCAACACACCTGCCCTTTACCACCAGCTCAGAAAAGAACAGGAAAATAAAAACCTGAAGCTCTTCAGTTGCTCCTGATTCACTTTCAAGGCCACTTCCTAAAACCAGAAGCTGCAGCAGCATTTAGATGAGAGACTTCTGTTCTGGAGACAACACTCATAAAATGTTCAATATTGCCATTAATGGCACAGCTGATCAGCCTGAATGCTTTCACTGCAAACCACAGGGATCTGTAAAGACACTACAGAGAAAAACACTTTCAAAACCCAAACTTCACAGAATTTGTACATGGATCACCCAAGGAAACCACCCCCTGTTTGTATCCCCCACCACAGCAGAGGAACAACAGCTTTGCCATGGCAGCCTGCAGGCCAACTCCATGACCCAGGGTGTCTGTTCTTACCCCAAAGCCCCTGCTCCAGACACTCAGATGTTCTGCAAACCAAACATCTGGCTCTCTGAAAGCCACCACACACGGTTTCTCTGCCAGCTGTGCTCTTCCACTGCCTCCAGAGATGCACAAAAATCAGCTTTCTGTGCCCACAGAGCTTCCCACACACACCACAATCACCTCTGGCACCCTGCTCACCCTCTGTGCACATGAGAGCTAGAAATAAGGTTCTGTTCAGTGTCCAAGTCCAGCAGCTTTGCCCAGGTCTGGAAACAGCTGCAAAGTCAAGGCACTAGAAAGCAAGTTGTTCTGTTCCCTCCCCTTCGAGTGTTTTCAACTGCAGTTACATCAGCTCCAGACTCAGGGACAAAAAAGGTCACCCTGAATCAATAGGAAGGAGTCACAAGCTGCTTCCCTGAGATACAAGAGGCCTTAACAAAAAAAGTTCCACAGCCAGTATCTGCAGGTCAGCATTAACATTTCAAGGAACAAAACCACTCAACAAGTTCTGATAAACTGAACATGAAAAAAACCCTCCCAAGTCAATTTTCAACAACGAAATCACTCTGTACTTTATGATCTCACACACCTGGAAATGTTTTGTTGGAACTTTTGAGCGTCCAAAATGCCTTTTCCCCCCCCCCTTTTTCTATTCCCTTCTCTCCCTCCCACTCCAGACAAAGGTGTTATCGACTCCTCCACGTGTCTGCAGTCGCTGCATGGTCACACCTCTGATCTTCACTCGTGCCCTGAGTACCTGATCTGCTCAAACCTCACTTCAGAGCAACATCAGACAAAGCAAAGAACAAATCTGTTGTTTTCCTGGAGCTGGAGAGCAGGAAACTCCAAAGAGCTTTCACACCCCGTGCCCCTGCAGCACCAAACATCCCTTTCTTGTCCTGTATCCAGTTAAAACACTTCTCACCGACTTCAAGAAGCACCACATCTCCCTCCCAGGAGCAAACACCTGTAATTTAAAATATACTCCTACACTGCCTGGAGTGTTTCAAATAGCTCTGCTGTGAGTATCAGCAGGGAAAGCAGAAATGGCACCTCCTCACACATTTTCTCACAAACACCACGGCACAGAATCTTCTTTTAAGCATTTCTGTACCAGTACTAGACCTCATCACACATATTAACATCTACATTAATTAGCAATATCCCTTTGAAGAGTTTAGAAAAAGAATGGGCTCTTAAAGATACTAATTTACAAAATGCCTTTTCCCCTGGTACTTATCTGCCTCTTGCCTCGTGTTTTCCTGTGAAATGGAGAACACCCAAACCTTTTCCGTGATTACAGCCCTTAAACTCCACCTCACGCCCCTGTGTGTCTCCTCAGAGTCACTGCTGACACAGGATGCTGCAAAAGGGGATTTCTGCAGGGCACTCACAGCGTGGGAAGCTGCCCCACTGCTGGCAATCAGGGCATCTGCACCCCCAGCTCACAAAGGCTCCTTGTCCCACTGCCACCAGCACTCCCAGGCTGGTCCCCACCCAGCCCCAGCTCCAGCTGCCCCTGGTTCCACCTCTCCTTGCTCTTCTACACATCCAGCTCTGCTTTTCCAAGCTGCAGAGACAACAGGGGCAGATGAAACTTGTGCCTCGTTGATAAATGAGGTGTATGATTCATATTAACTTAGATGTGTCTGCAGGGTGGCACATCAAAGGTCTCTAATGACAGATCAGATCTCCTTCTCCAGCTTTTTTATAAACACCTTACTGTAGTTTTATGAGGATGTTGGGCATGTGGGAAGAATCCCAAACCACTGTGGTTTAATTCAAGATCAGCTTTCTACTTGTTTTAATGCAATTTATTCTGAAGCTCTCAGATACACCTTCCTATCGATACATTTCTCTTGCTGTACACAGACTTACCTCATTTTTTTCTTTTCATTCACCTGTTTACTTAAAGCAAATACCTTTCAAAAATTGCAACACCACCTCAGAGGTTTTTCATCCCTTGCTAACACCCCTAGATTCCTCCTGTCCAGTTTACCATTCAAGAAGAATATCCCAAAAAAATCACAGCTCTGACTTCAGAAAGTGGAAATTCACATTTTTTTTTTCCAGGAAGGATAAACCAGCTGTCTGCCCAACAGTTCCTCTGTGGCTCTGTCAGAACTGAAACTGAAAACAGATGTGCAAACAGCACAGGTTTCAGTTACCACAGCCAGGCAAGCAAACCATGAACCAAAACCAGTAAAACCAACTTTTCAGCAATATTCTCTGGCTGGGAGCCACATCACTTTCCCTGAGTCACATGCTTTGTTCTGCCTTTGAAGATTTACTAAAGAAAACACAGAAAGAGTTAAGCTGCAGAAAACATGAATTCTTTTTAAAGTCCATGAATCCTCAGGCCATTTTTGTCAGCATCCCACATTTGGGACCGAAGGAGCAGTGAGACATTGGACCTTTTGTATCACACTCACAGCTCTCAGCAACAGCAAAAGAGTGTATTTTAATTTTCACACAGACCAGCTTACAAAATAACCAGAGAAACTCAAAGTAAACCCGTAAAGCAGGTCTCAGCCACAGCAAAGAGCACAGGCACCCTCAGCTTGTGTGTGGCAGCAAAAAGGGGCTCCCCTTCAATCCCAAAAGGATCTGTCACCAGGGGCTCATTTAACACACACACACACACACACACACACACAGAGAGAAGACTAAACTTACATAACATCTTCTTTCCAGCAACAAACCCGAGCTGGTTTTCATAACACATCAGGGTTTGCAGAGCCTGCAGCAGACACAGCTTTGGCTGCAGGAAAAGCTCAGTGTGGAACAAGCTTTAGGGGCAGCCCAGCTTTGCCAGGGCCTCCAGCACCACGGGCTGGGGTTTCTTGTTCTCTTCCAGCCTGGGCCTCCCACAGCCCCAGGGCTGGAGCAGCACCTCTGTCAGGGCAGGCTGGGGGATCACTGGGTCACAAACCAGTGGTTAGTCCTGGATGGCTGAGGTCACCCCTGGGGGAAGAGCTGGCTGGAAAAGCTCATATCCCAAAGCTGGTCTGGGTGAATCCATCCATGAACAACTTCAGTAAGAGGAGGGCAAGTCAATTCATAATTATTGCAAGCTATGAATAGCAGTTTGTTAAAAACTCTGCACACTAAGGCTGGAAATTAAAGCAGTGGCTTTGCAGGACTGCTTGGTAAATAAGCTTCACTGTTGGTGAAGTTCATTAAATGCATCTAAACCCAAGAAAACACTTCACATAAGACTCAGAACACTCAGGTTTGTTTTGGGCTGTGCCTTTGTTTTGGTTTCTTTTCCTCCCTGAAACTCAGACTTAAAAAAGAAAACCTTGGCACAACTATTGGCAGCAACCTACACCAGTCTTTTCACTGGGCTGAAGCAAATGTGATTCAGCTCTTCAAGTTTCTTCATAACACTTAATGAGCAAATTTAATTCTTCTTACTCAAAGCCATCAAAGTGCTGCAGAGAGCGTCCACAGCGTCTCATGAAGGGTCACTCCCTGCAAATGCCCGGTCACCGATAGCCATCCCTGACAGGGGATTTTAGAGCAGGGAAACAAAAGGAAAACTGGGGCAAGTGTCCAAACTCACAATTCTTACAGTAACTGTTGCTGCTCCACATTTTCCTGGGGCCTGACTGCTACAGACCAAGCAACTTCTTTCTCTGAAAATAAATTTACAAGGTGGGTAAGGTCTGGAACAACTGTGCAGTGCCCTGAAAATGTATTTCTTCCAAGTGCCACAAAATTCTTCTACGTGCTGAAACAGCCGTGATTCAGGTGTAACCCCAAACATTCAGGCATGTAATTAGCAGAAGGGTAATTAAGCATGAGCTAATTTCCTCCGAAGGAACGGGTGGGGCGACATGATCTCCGAAAACACAAACCCCATCAGACAGCTCGGGAATTAGGCAAGAAACCCGGGTGTTCACAGTCCTAAAGGTGCCGCTTTCTCGCACTTAAGAGGTTCCAGCCACAGCACAAACAGCACAGGCTGCTAAAAAACGACCCCAAGAAAAGAAACAGCCCTTCAGTGAGATGACAGCCACACAAACCACACTGCTGGGCACTGGCACTGGGAGGGGACATTGCAGCCACTGCTTCAAAACCTCCCAAAACCCGGAGGCCACGAGGCTCCAGCACAGCTCACAGTTACTCAGCCTGGAGATGTGCTTTCCCCCCTCAAATGTCAGCACAGGCCCGAAGCTCCAGGTTTGTTTGTGCCCATTAAATCAGCAGGAGCAGCACATATTCATGAATTAACAGGCTGTGCCAAACCATCCACATGTGACTCACAACTGGGCTTTTAAAGGAAATCACAGGAAACATCTGAAAACTCTCTGTACTCTTTGATTGGGAGTTCAAATAAGAAGATGAAGAGGATTAGCCAAAACTTCTAAAATCTCCTCAGAAACAGCAGCGAGGGGCTTCTACACAATTTTTTGCCAAGATGCCAACCACAATTACCTGGACAAAGATTAAACTTAAGCTGGCTATAACCTCAGAGAAAAACTTCAAAACACCTTACAGACTTTGTACCTGACTTGTTACTACTGGCTTTTTAATAGGCCTTCACAAGCACGAGTTTTAGATGTAGTTTTAGATCACAAGCAGTTCATCATCAGAAAAAAACCCAAACATAATTGGGGCTTTTATAAAAAAACATCAGAAGGGGAAGGAGGGATTAAATAGCATTGCAGAACAAAATTAAATACCATCCTATCATGGACTATTTTCAAGCTTATAGCCAGTTTCTTGTGTAAAGCAGTCTTAGGAATTGGCATAATTAGCTTTATATCCCATTCTTCCCTTCTATTGTGTGTTGTTTCAGGGGTTTTTAGTCAGCAAAGCATTCCACTGTACTACAGTTCTCTTCCTAATCCTCCCTGCTGCAAAACACTTGTGTAACCACATCCACAAGGCCAACACATCCAAGCCCTGAGTGAAGTCCTGTTCCTGGAAAACACCAGGTCCCTCTGCACTGGGGGGTCCCTGCTCTCCGAGGAGCCCTGAGTGACTGCAAAACCCAGGGCAGCTCAGAACACACCCCCAAGTTCTGCTGTGAGGCACTGCCAAGACAAAGCGCTACTCCAGAAACGCTGTAAGGACTATTTGGATTTAAATTCCAACCTCCACAGTGCCACCTTTTCCCCCCAAACTGGGCAGTGCTGTTCATTCCCAGCTCCGGGGGCAGATCAGGGCGCCACTCGGCCCCCAAAAAAAAGAGTTTGCCAGTAAAACTCCCCCAGTTAATCCAGCACCACCTCACAGGGATGGTGTCCCCGCCACAGGATTTGAGACAGCACTGAACCATCACTTTAGAGAATTTCTTACTTCAAGCAGGTCACTCATCTCCCAGCATCTCACACCTTCTCCGAGGGTACAGCCACCCCCAAAGGAACAACCTGAGCACCGAGTGCCACACACACAAAAGCATCCAAAACACACTGCTCAGCGTCCTAAACACCCTCCAGACTTCACCTGGCTTGACTTTAAAGGACTGTGGTCCTCAGGCAGGGGCAATACTTACAGGAAAAAAGCCAAAAACTTATTGATCCACAAGGAACTCATCGGGAAATACCGGGCTGGGGGGGGGGCCCAGTGGGAAAACGATCAGTGACACCTGCACCTTGTTAATCACCGGCACAGACCCACGGAATTAAAACACGTATATAAAAGAAAGGCATCAGTTTTAGGAGCTGCACCCACAAAAAGCACCCAGAAGGCACTGACAAGCACCTTAAATATTCTCCAAACTGCACCTGGGTCGAGCTGAAAGCGCTTTAAATCCTGGGCCGCGCACTGGCAACACTTACACGACAAAAAGCCCCAAACTCACTGACACACAATTTGCTCATCAGGAAAACGGGCTGGGAGGGGAACGGAGGGAAAGCGCCCGGTGCCAGCTGCGCCCTGTGAGCTGCTGGACAACACCGTGCACCCCAAACGCCCACAGCCACACACCCCCCAAAAAACAGCGTGAGGAGCCGCGCACAGCCGACTTTTCCCGTGTCCCGACCGTGTTATTCCTCGTGTTCTCCCGGTCCCGGCGGGTCCCCGCCCCGCTCCGCCCGCGGCTCTCACCGGACCCGGCCCGGCCCGTTCGGCTGCGCTTCTCCCGCGGCCCGGCCCGGCCCGGCCCGGCCCAGCTCGGCCCGGCTCGGCTCGGCTCGGCTCTGCCTCCTGCCCTGCCCTGCCCTGCCCTGCCCGGCTCAGCCCGGCCCGGCTCAGCCCTGCCTCCCTCCCTCCCTCCGCTCCGGCGGAAGGGCGGGCGGCACCTCCGGGGCGGGACCGCGCACGGAAGGAAGCGGAGCGGGGCCGTGCCGGGCTGGGTCGGGGGTGTCCCGTCTTCGTTGTTTAATCAAAGGGCTAAAGGTTTCTGTTGTCAGCCCAGGTGTCACACGCGCGTTCCCCGCTCGTGGGAATGCGGGGAGCCCACAGCTCGTCCCGGGGGTTTCTGGCTCTGCCCCTTCCTTCCCCTCACACGCCCCGCGGCCCCGGGCCTGGGCCCAGCTTTGTGCTGACTGCAGCACAAGGAGAAAGAGCCGCTGCTATTTCAGGCTTATTCCTCTTTCCATTCTCGGTGTTGGATCCTGGTTTCAGCCTCTTTATTTTTCTGGTTGTCCCTCCCAGTGTGGGGTCTTGTCCCGCTGTGAAACGGGGATTGCTTTCAGCAGAGATGGACGGCAAGGAAACGGTGTTTTAATTACTTCACAAACGAGTGTTTTCCGAACACAGCCGGCTAAGCAGATCCAGAAACTTTGGGTTTGGCCATTGCACAATCCGGGACAGCCACTGGGGCCTTCCCTGCGCTGTGTCACATGAACTGGAGGGAAGGAAGGACAATGAAACCATCCGATCCCCCACTCGATCTGATCAAGTGCCATCTGCTAAGGGAGAGATGATGGACGAGCTCCTGCCATTCAAATAGCCTGGGACAGAGAGTGGGGTCTGAATTTTCATCTGCAGTCATGCAGAGCAAACCCAAATCCCAGGGAAAGTGAGAAGAAGCTGCAGACCAGATGAGCCAGACTCCCAAGAGGTTTTTTTTCAGTATTATAGTCTTTTATTGCACAACACAAACTTCATATCCACCTTTTCTTCTATGTGTTTTAAATAAAAAACATAGACTATATATTACCTGAACTGAAAAGTCAGAAGTATTAAGAAAATAAAACACTGCAGTACTCACAGTATTGAACATCACACATGAACATAATTATTAACAAAACACATTTGGAGATAATTCCAAACCCTGATTGTTAGCATCCAGGCTGGATTTTCAAAGGCATTACGGGTTACAATGCATAGACACATACAATTTGTAATTCAGCAAAACAAAATCCATTTATAAAAGTCACAGTGAAAGTGGAGGTAAACTTATACTAAGCTTGTGTAAGTAAAATTACTAAGAACTGCTGTTCTGGAAAGCAATTTCCAGTTAGAGGACTATATACAGGAGATAATAACAACATAATTGCCCTCTGAAATGAGCTTCTTTGCAGAAAGAGAATGAAAGACTGGAGGGGTTTTTTTCTGTTAAATGAAATTATGTTTCCATAGCCCAAAACTCAGAACTATCCTGGGACCTCTCTGCTGTGTGTGAACAACCTGAAAACATTTGTAATTTTTTACCTACAAGTGACCAAAGAGATCAGTACAATTCCAGGATTCAGTAACACAAAGGCAGTGGGGCCTACAAATTGTCCAGAGTAAAGTAGTTATCGAATGAAGGAAGTGAAAGAAATATATCCCAGAGTTTTATGACAAGTTAAGAGATCATTTTTCTACAGTCTCTGCTCTGAAGTCTTCTCTTACCTGTCAGGCAGCTGTGTCCCAAACAATTACTCTGCTTTGCCATGGAGAAAAGAAAGATCCAGCTGTGGTATAAAATTCAAGCAGTGTGGCCCTGCAATCCACAGCCCCTGGATTTCCCCACCCTCTCATCTCCCAGAATCACACACAACCCAAGGAACTCTCACAGAAATTGGATGAGCAGTAGAGGTTGCCTGAGCTCACACAAACGGTGCTGAATCTTCCTCTGCCTCACACAGAACGAGAAATTAAAATGCAAAGAACACTCAGCAGTGGAAAGAAGCAGCTCTGACATGAACCTGTCCCTGCTGGCACTTCCATCATCTTCCTCATCATGTCACCTCTCCTATGTCATCTATAAACAAGAATGAGTGGCAAGAATAAACTTGGGAGGGAGGATTCCCAGGGCTTGCAGGTGACAAATGAAGGTAGAAAATCATGACCTTTAGTTAGAGCAGTAACAAATTTTTTTAAGGGAAAAACCCCCAGACAGATGAGGGATCATGAAGTTATCCTTCAGCTCACAGCAGGCAATAAAAAAGGCCCTCAAACCCCAAAATACAGCTACTTAGGCTGAATACATATTCCTATGAAACAGATGTAAGCCCTTAAGAGTTTGCATTTCTTAACAGTCTTTAGAAAAAAAAATAAGAAGAGTGAAAGTGATTATGCTGTACAAAAGTTAGCTTGATTCATTTATACAGGTGTTTTTGACAGCAGTAAGATTTTCACTGATTCTTTAGCAACAGTCACCACATTGCAACATTAAAACAACCCCTTTATTTTAAAACAGACCAAATATTCACCTTGCAAACAAATCTGAGGGTGCAGCAGAGAGAAATTATGAATTTCCTGCACAAAGTCATGTACCTTTAGAGGTCAGAGAAGGGGGTGAGGACCGTGGGGGATCCAGTCAGAGTCATTATCTCACTGTGAGTGTTCAGCCCAGACACCTCATCTCCTCATGCCTCTTACACTTCACCCAACAAATGGAGATGTGGGGGAGTGTGGATCAGGATCTCACCAGAGTGTTCCTTTAGAGGTAGCACTGATCATCCCTGGGGAATACACTGCAGAACTAATTCCCCCCCCACCTCGTATTTCCAAAAAACCAGCTCATGCTCAGCACACATTTGAAAGGGGTTGTATTGGCTGTACACGATCAGCAACCTCGCTGGGCTTCAGATTTCACTGGGAAAACACAGACTCACCGAGAAGCACAAATAAAAGACCACAAAGCATCCATTGGAACGAGGTGGCTCAGGGCAGATTAGGGTTGAACAAAGCTATCGCCTGGGACACATTAAAACACCAACATCCTTCGGTTTGCTGGAATTTTAACAAACACTCAGCAAAGGCCAGATTAGGTGCTTATGCAAATCAGCTCGTTTCTCAAGACTGAAGTGTTTGAGTTTTGCCTCCAAGGACTTGTGTGAGCCAGACCCAGCCCTGGCCGTGAGACCACTTTGTCTCACTGTTGAAGCAGCACAAATAATGGATTAACAACCCCATTCTCTTAATGACTCACTGCTGAGAATCAAGGGAGATTCCAGGTTTTCCGGTAACTATGACAGCCTTTACTTTTTCATATCCCAAACACCTTTGAGATGAGTGATTTAACTAAATGAGGGCAGGAGATATCTAAGGCATAAGCTGGTTTATCGGCAAACCACTGTTTAACTCAACCTTTAAGTCTCTTGCTAGTTTCAGGAAAGACTATTACACAACTGAGCCACAAAAATCTCAAAAATATTCACATTAACAAATGCAGGTATTTGCATATATTACATTATGAGGTGTCTCCCAGGCAGACTTTCTAAAAACTTAAAAAATCCATCAAAGGGGGGTTATGCAGAACTTCCTGCTGCAGTAACTCACAGCTTTTGTTTTTCAGGTAACTGAGGCCTGAAATGCTTGAAAACAAATCAAAGAAGTCACACCCTCATCAATGCAGATCAGAAAATGATCCCTCATTATAGGTTTTGGTTAAAATAAGCTTTAAAATAAAAAGAAAAATCCACCACGAGGACCATAGAGAATCTGGCTCAAAGGCTTCCCAGATCAAAGCTGGCAGCACCTTCTCTTTCCTCCAAGGAAGATGGAAGTTCAGCAATGACTATTTCAGATTCCTACAGAGGGGTTTGGGTATTCAAGTTCAGAAGCCCACACCAAGTTCAGAAGTTATCTTTATATATATTTTTTTAACTCTTGAAATCAACAGTCATTATAAATAAATATCTTTTCAAGTCAGTTTTTAGTGCTTCATAAAGATAAGGTATTTTCCTTTTAATTTTCCTTTTTTTCCCTTCCTATTTTGCAAGTGTAAAACAGATGCAGAAACATTTAATGTGCTGTGGAATTGGCCAAGCCACTTAATGAGAGACCTAATAGTTGCTCCCAGTTAAAAACCACTGCATAATGCATATAGAGGGAATGTTCAAAGTAGTAGCATGCTTATATTTTTGTTCATACACCCAGCAATGTAAAAAATAGCTAACAATTGTAATTTTAAATAAGTATCCCTCAACTTTCCCACCATTACCCCCAGTATCCATAAAAACTGAATAATCACTGCAATCCAGACATGTTACTTGTGCTTTGGAAGCACTTGAAACGTCTTATTTAGGGAGGGGGAAAAAAAGTTGATTTTAAAATGTGTGTTCCTGTATCAATTTGGAACCAAAAATGGCAAAAATAGCCTGTCTCCAGTCTCAGAACACAAAATAAAAAATATCTTTCCTTCAAATTGAATGAGTTAAATGGACATGCATTGTCCTTTCAATGAACTGCAAACCTGATATTCACAGCAACATTATATTGATGACATGAGACCACTGACTGCCTGGCCAATTTGGCTACAGGGTCAGCTCACAAACACTGGGATTTGGGAGCGTGGGGCTGGAAAAGTAGCTTTGTAGATGATGAAGTGGCAACAAAGCTAAGGAAAAGCAAAAGAGAGAAATAGGTGAATATGTTCTAGCAAACCAGATACAAAGAAAAGTCCTAAAGGGGAAGGAAAAAAAAGCAGTATTCCATAGGCATTACTTTAATTAGACATTTCTAAACCATCCACCACATACAAGAACATCAATCCTCTAAACATGGATTTAGTAGATCAACTACTCACATTTCTGTTGCAAATGCAGATTTTCCAAAGTTATGCTACACACCAAGAAAAGAGAAGTCAATAATGTTACATAAACCAGTTATTAGATTACACTCCCCTGCCATCCTCCTGCACAACTCCTCTGCTTCTGTCAAAAAATGAGCACAGATTAGG
This sequence comes from Serilophus lunatus, assembly GCA_013399895.1. Lineage (NCBI taxonomy): Eukaryota > Metazoa > Chordata > Aves > Passeriformes > Eurylaimidae > Serilophus > Serilophus lunatus. The sequence goes on from VXBA01001494.1 coordinate 1,809,265, forward strand.
CAAGATCATCTAAATCACTGTAAACAAAGACTGCTTAGAACAAGTGGAGTCAACAAAAATATTCTTAACCTGCCCAAATCCCAGCACAGAACGGATGTGTTTAGTGAAAGGACGTGGGCTTCAATCCACGTTTTCCTTTCCAGTGTTGCACTGAACGTCTGCTGCCTCCAGGAGGATCAGAAGGATCAGAGTTTGGATGAAGATGCAACTGGTACCGACCAAGATTTTCATTTTATCCTCTTGGGTAGGTAGTTTTCCTTACTTATTTAAGCAATGAACAGGAAAAAGTGATAGAACATCAGCGTGTGCATGTTGAGAAAGAGCAAATGTGGCCCAAACAGGAATTTTGTCATCACAGATCTCTGGAATAACAGCAGGAAAATTCTTAAAGGCAAACCAAAAAACACACTGTTGAAATCGGACTGTGTTCCACTTGTGCAAGTAGTGCTGAAATTCAAAAGTAAAATGCAACTCTCACTGCAATCTCCAAATAAAAAGGATGCTGAAAATCCTGAACTGAAACAAGCAGCCAACACTTTGTAAGCCTCAGCTTTAAGACCTTCTGTCATTTTATAAGGAATTGTGGTTTGCAGTTTAAGATTCCATGGGGGAAAAAAAAAGCCAGCAAAGGAGCAAGGAAACCAAGCAAAGCTTCCTCTCATTGTAGGGAAACTTCACTAGTCACAGCCAAACTTTTAATTTAGTGTTGCCAAACACAAGAATTTATAACGCAAAGGCCAATATTTAAGGAAACATGTTAAACTTAAGATCCAAATGCATGTAATTGCCTCCTTCCCTGTATTTAAAATTTAAGGTCTGGACTTGAAACTCAACACTTGACAACGATCCTCTGTAAGTAAACGTTTGCAAGGAGATCATTAGAGAGACACTTTACTAAAAATCCCTAAATTAAATAGCTAAAAGTGTGACAGTGCAAGCAATCTGCCTCTTTTTTGCAAGACAATTTGATCATAAAGCTCTTAGAATTATTATAAAAATTACCTCAGGTCACTGACAATTTTGACCACTGTAATTAATGTTTTTCTTAAGCATTTTGGTCAAAGTTTAATTAAGCAATACTCTTGAATTAACTAATTCAATGGAATGCATTATGGAAATATTTACTTTTTCTCTCTTCTTATTTTGAAGCCCCTTCAAGTGGGGCCTTTTGGGAAAACACTTGCATTTTCTGCACCTCACAAAACTGTTTACATCTCCCATCAAATGATTCAACTTTGGGATGTGGTTACTCATGTCAGAAGTGCAACAATTACCTTCTGAAAACAATATGATTCTGCAGTGGCTGCCTCTCAGCGTGGAAAGGAATTTACTACCCAGATATAGTGATTTGTAATTGGAGAAATATTTGAATATGGAGGTTGAATTTTGTTTTTCCTGATGTGACACCAGGAAGGGTCAATAAGAATGATAAAAATAAGACTTAATTATCTGAAGAGGGTGAGGTGGAGGAAGCATTTTTCTAGTATCATCTGACTTCAGAACAAGGTTTAATATCACAGAATGTAAAAAGAGTCAGTAATAAAATAATATACATTAAATATTCCTCTTACTTCTGCTAATAGGAACATACATATAGGGTTTTCTCATTTACCAAAAGCCTTTGTAAATGACCTGATTCTATAGAGCTTCTTCTTTTTTTTTGTGTAGATATTGTAAACATTTAGAATTTCTAAGGCTAAAAACAGGCACAAGTCTTCCATGAACAGTTATTATTCCTAAAAGCATTAAGGAATATATTCCAAATCCACTATTCCTTGTTATAACAACAGTAATAATTGAAATATAACATTATAATTCACAATGCAGATTCTTAAAAACAGAAATACAGCTTAATCCTGACAACAATTAATAATATATAGGGAATACTCCTTTTTTTTAAAATTATCTATTACATCAAAATTACATTTTCAGAATCTTTGTGCTGGGTATTACTAAATTTTATAAAGTGGTAAGTTTAAGTAGGAACTAAAACATTTCTAAGTGGATAAAACTGAACCCCATGTCAGCATTATTAGCACCCCAGCTTCCCAATAACACAGGAATCTGCAATCCCACTCTGCAGACTGGACTCCTACAGCCACGTGGTTGGTGGCACCTTTTAGAAGATGTCAGACACTCCTCTCCATCATTTCCATGAGGTGATTTTCGTTTTGTGCCTCACTAAAGGTACCTGAGCCAACAGTCTGATTTCAGGCTGGTTTTTTCAAGATTTCAGAGGGTTTTTTTCACCTCTGTACCAGGTTCCCTTTGCTGAGCAGCTCAGCCAACATGCCAGCAGACCAGCTCCAAGGAATGTTAGCAGCAATTTCCAGAGACACGTTGCAAAACAACATTACAAGCAATTGTCATCTACAAGTGCCTTTATCCCTCACTCTGTCCTGCACCCAGCAACTCACCACCAAGTGATCTTGAACTCGTAGATGGGCCTCTTGCAGTAATAGTGGTTTATGAGGTGCTTGTCACACACCCCAATGCACTGGTGATCCACAGTGATGCCTCTGTCAGACAGGTCTGTCACAATGCAGTGCAGCAGGTCATAGACATCAGCCACGGCCTCCCAGGGCCCAAAGGACACGTCGACCTCACAATGGTGCTCAAAGAGCTTTGTCTCACTCTCACTCCTTTCAAAACGCAAGGAATTGAAGTGGGGGCACTCATAGGGAGTGATGGGCATCTCTTCTTTGAAGACACAGACCTTCAGTTTTGCAAATCTTGCTTTTCTCTGCATAGCTCTGAGCTTTGCTATTTCAATTATCCGCTCCAAATGGTCTAAAAAAAAGAAATAAATTTGAGAATTACAAGGAAGCATCAAGCAAAAGAGATCAAATGCAATTATTTCATGGGAACACTGTAGTGCTCAAAGAGTTATTCTCAGCACAATCTTAGCAGCACAGGAAGCTACATGTAGCAAAATATATAGTAATCAAATATTCTCGGTTATCTGGTGAACTTGGTGTCCTTACTAGATGCCCCAAGTTTATTCAGCTGCAGAGAAACCCTCTCATTTAATAAGCCTTGCATGCTATGGCCTAGATCTTGCTCCCTTTTAAATAAAAATCCACATCCTTGTAACAAATCTGATGTGGAGACCTCAAAGACCTAAACAGCATGAAGAGCACATAATGAGTTTTTCAAATACAATGGAATTAGCTGGAGAGCTGAAAGCAGACTGAAAACACAGCGTACAGCACTTGAATCACACTGGAAGAAACAGCCAATGCTACTTTGTTTATTTACCTTTGTAATATGGCATTAGGCCCAGGAAAGCTTGTCTAACTTTTTCTCCTTTAAGAGGCTGGATATCCTCTAGATTGTCTAGCAATGGTCCTATGGAATAATACTGAGCTTCCTTGTAAACTGACCTCACTCGTTCCCTTGGTGGCAGGTCACCAGATCGTAGAAAGTTAAGTATGTCTCTAAAAAAAAGGGCAAAAATATTAAGAAACACATTTCTGCCAAAACTGTTGCAGATGGGAAAGGAAAGGAAATGCTGGATATTCATTGTTTACTCTATTGAGACAGAAATCCTAATGCTTAGACAGTAACCAAAATAAGTGATCCATATTCCCAACATGCTTTTAAAACCATTTGCCACGTTCAAGTTTCCAAGTCATTTCACATTTTGCCTCTGTTAATGTCCAAACTCATTAAAAGAAGAAAATCTCTGTACTTTAAATAAAAAGTCCAATGTGGAAGAACCACTTAAAACAGAAGAGGACACAGTATTTCATGGAATAGACATCACAGTCACTGTATTTTAAATTTAGGTCTGTGACAAAATAATCCTTTCCATTTTCCCAGAGAATCATATGCATGGACATTCTATCCCATACAGACCCAGGGTTCCAGCAGAATGGATGGTTCATTTGCAAAAAAGGTTTCAACTGTGTAAAAACTATAGATACGTTCCTTCCATCCCCTCTTTCTCACAGATACTGTAGGATCAACTAAACCCCAGTGTTGTACAAAGGAGCTTCTTATGAAAAGTGATGTCAAATACATTCTCTTCTAAAACATCAAAACAATTGAAAGGAGATAATATACAAATTCAAAACATTGCTTGTTTTTCCTTTCCTATTAAAAAACTCTAAGACTGAAATAAATATTTTTTTAATTGCAATATACCCATGTGATGTTCTGAAGGCATGGATGCCAGCCAGTCACATTCACCTACTACACCGACACGATTTCTCTAGAAGGAAAAATAAACACTAAACCCCTTAATTTTCTTTAAAAATAACTGTCTTCAGGAAGACCTTTCCAAGCACTTGAGGGCAGTGTACATACCCAAAGTAGGTTCCATCTCTGTCGATGAAGTACCTGCCCTCAGCATCTGTTGGAATGTAGTGCCTGCCACTGAACATGGCTGCCAGCATGGTGTCCTCGTAACGCCTCAGGGTGGACAGTCTGGTTGTGAAATACATCCCTCCCACGTTCAGAGGGACCACTTCTGGGAACTGCAAAAGCAATCACATCATCAGAAAGGAGCCTCTAGGCCTATGCAGGAGTGGCCAGGCCAAAAGGGTTGCAGCTCCCAAAACACAGCATCCAGTGTTTGCCATTGTGAAAAGCTGCAAATCTGAAATGGCAGATATCACTCAGTTTTAATTTAAAGGATTAATGCCTCCTCTTGGCTGTTTTGGGGAAATTAAAAAAAACAAACCAAAAACCCCTCCCCGCCCTTACATTCACAAAGAAAAAAGAAAGGGAGGACATCCCAGGCCAACCTTGGGACACTCAGTTGCTACTCTGCTGGTTCCTTTACACTACTACACCATACACTGAAAAAAACCTCAGTGATTCTGTATTTGCATCAGGCCTAAAACCTTGTATCACCCCCAAAGACGCCTTAAGTACCAGAATAAACACCTAATTATATTTCTCAAGTCCAAACACGGGTGGAAATTATACATAAAGCTGCCAAGCTATTGAAATAAATCCAGAAGACTCAGTTTTATTCAAACATTTAGATAGTAGTGGAAACTGAACTGGGCATCCACAGATGCTCCAGCGAGGAAATCCTGGGTTCTTTGGCAGCCAAGGTGAACGGCCCAGGAGGGCTCTTACCTGCTGGGGCAGCAGAGGTAGCGCTTGTCCCGCCTGGGTGGCAGTGGGAGTGGCTGGCTCTTGGAAATCATCCTCTGCATCCGAGCTCGACATGGCATCATCCGGGTTTCCACTCACTTTGTTCTGCCCCGTAACTACCACCATCCCTCTGGCTCTGGGGAGCAGGTGTGCTGGACGGGCAGCCGTGGCACTGCTGAACGGGACACAACCCCGGCTCAGCCCGGGCTGTCCCTCCGAGCGCGGCTCGGGGGCGGGCGGGACGCGTCGCTCCGCGCGTCACCCCCGGGCTTCACACGGGCATCGTTATTGCTGGGAAATGAATCACGGCGGGGACGAGGAGCACACCGCGGCCGGGCTGGGCGGGAGTGCGGCTGGCAGAGCTGTTCCAAGGCCCTCCAGCCCCGGGAGCCGCCGGCAGTGGCTGGGTAAGAGCCCGGCATCCATTGGCTGCGCAGTGCAGGGAGCGATTGGCTCCGCCGCGCTTTGGCAGGAAAATGTCATTTGCTGGGTGGATTTGGGTGGCCGCTGTCCCAGCCTGTCCCTCGCCATGGGCGGGATGCAGGAACACGTCCTGCCATTGGCCCCGAGCCGGGACACACCCGGGCTCCGTCTGTCACCTCCAGCCCCGGCATTCCCGGGGAAACCCGGGACCTTGAGGGTTCTGACCAGCCAGAGAACTGATGTTCCTCTGCCCCTCGCTGCATCACACCCAAACACGCACATCTGAGACGCTGGAATTTAATTCTGCTTATTATCCTGTGCATTTACTGCTAATTATCAATTTCCTGTCCTGCACAGAGCGACACCTCCAAGGCTTTTACAGCCCACCTCCAGTGGGAGGGATGAACCAACAATAAGCTGCTTTATAAAAATCATAATTGAAAGAGCAGGGTAGCAAAGAGAAGCCCTGCTGTTCTTTTTTTATGGAAAATCCTTGTTTCTAGGATTGCTGTGGTATCTCCAGCAGCACCACAACACCTTAACAAAGACATCACTCTACCAAGCAAGCTCCTTCTCTAAAATCACTAGAAAATATAAAAAGAGAAGGATTATTTGCACAAGCTCATCTGGTACATTTATTTATTGACTAAATAAATGTCTCATAAAGGATGTTTCCCATCAAAATCAGCAAGAAGAAATGACATAAAATTTTGAAAGACACGGTTAATTATTCTGCCTTAATAATTCTGCCAATGCAGTCTCTGTGCACATCATCAGCCTGTCTGTAGATCTTGGCTCTTAAAGGAAATGCTGAGTTCAGAATGAACCCAGACAGACTCTGGATGCTCCTGGGAAAAACAGATACTCTTTGGAGAGCTGATGAGATCAAAACCTCCACATTCTGTGGGAGTGTACACAGCCTTCTTCCACCAAAATCTCGAAGTGAATTCTAGATCCTGTTTAACACCCTAATAAACATAGATAGGTAGGTACTGTGAAGATTCAAATGTTTCTGTTTATGCTGCACCTCGTTAAGAGGCTTGGCTCAGCTCAGGATAGGGATTTAATTACCCTTCTCTACAGTTCATAATCATTTTTCCACCACACTCCAATGGATAGGCAGATAAATAAGGATGGAAGGGCTTCTCAAGGTCCACACCCTATTAACAATTTTAATATTTGTCCTGAAACAACATTTATTCCGACATGATCAGCTATCAAAACAACTCAACTACGCCTCAGATAAAGAACATACCCTACATAAATGAAAGATTATTTTAGTAGAGAGTTCTTTAGGGAAGTAAACAAATTATCACCCAGAAACAGCTTGCAGAAGCTTCCTTTATAAGATGTACAGTCAAAATTGAGTGTGAGCCTGTATTTACTGTGAATGTATTATTTATAATGCTGTCACCTGACCCCAGTGCTTTGCCTGCTATTTTCAGTTCTCTTAAGACAACGAAAAATAACTCAAGATTGACCAAAAATGTATTCTTCAATTGTCTAAATTTTTCAAGAAAGTCACAAAGATTTCTTAAATGGAGGGACCTGTGAATAAACAACATTCAGCTCCATTAAGTATATTGGAATCATAAACCCCAGAGTGTGTTTGGGGTAAGTTCATCCATTTGGCACTGTACCAAAAAGGGCCTCTTTCCTACCAGAACTAGAGATCTGACAAAAAAAGAATTCCTCCTCTTTCATAATCCTCCTTCAACATGACACCAAGGTCTAAGATAAAACATGAGACAGCATACCTTAATTATGTTAGACTCAGGAGTAGCAACCTTCTCTGCCATTGGAATATTCACACAGAACAATCTCCTCAATACTGAGGTTTAGGAGACAAGATCTCAGCCCATCATAAGCCCAGGAGTTCAAGAATAAGATTAGCGGCAGTAAGAGATTAATCACTGACAAGTTGAACCTGTTTTTTGACCTTCATGAAAAGGGGAGTGAAGTCCCTCTCTAGGTTTGCTTCACCCGTTCACCCACGGACAGCGAGCAGTGGAACAGCCCAGTGCTGACAGGAACAGAGTCTTCCTAAAAGAAAAACAGAAGCTGATCACTGGCCAGTTCTCTGACACACACTCAGTTCTCTGCATTTCATGAAGAATATGCAGCCATCTGAATCACAGAATGGTTTGGGTTGGAAAGGACCTTAAGGATCATCTTGTTCCACCCCCCTGCCATGGGCAGAGACACCTCCCACTAGACCAGGTTGCTCACAGATACATCCAACCTGGGCTAATCCTCTTCTTGCCACTTAAAGCATGTGCAATAATTATCTTAACTATGCACAAAAATATTCCTTTATTAAATCTCTCATTAAAGTTACAAGGTTTATTTATTTATTTAAACTAAATAAATGCATCCATTTCACTTTCAAATACATCTGGCTACGGATCAACAGATAGTTAAGGAGAAAACATCAATAAACAAAATTATTAAATATTTAACTGAACCAGACGTCAGCAGCATCCAACTCTGCCAGAAATACCTCCTTCCAGTCCTTCTACCTGGCATTTAAATGCAGAGATTGCTTCCTGGAGCTTTGTTATGGACAGCTCAGGTACTGTCTCACACACACACCACAGACAGCTCAGCAAATGAACAGGCCCTGCCAGTTTTGCTTCATTCCCCAGGGAATGATAGCAACCCTAGAGCTGCATCAAGTTGGTCTCGATTCTGGGACTCAAAAAAGCTTTTCAAGGCTCTGCTGTTCCCTCAACTTTTCTGTGCTTGTTTAAACAACTTTTTCTTAGATACCTTCTGAGGTTACACCAGTCTTGGCAAAGTTACACATCACAAAAAGTAACATGACTCCACAGTCAAAGTCTTTTTCATCAAGCTACCAAGGTATGAATCCATCCCAGGAGACCCACACAAACTTCTGCTCAATGCTAACTCCTTGGGACATGCTTGGCTCAGGGAGATACCAAAAAGATTTTGGGAAGGCTCCCTGTTTCCCAAGAGAAACTGAGTCCCTGTGAGGATGCAGAATGAGATGGAACTCAGCAGTCTCTCCATAGCCAACCCCAGGAGACCCAGATGTCCAAAGGTTTGTGTGAACACAGTGGCAAAAGACACGACATCCAGTAAATTCTCATGAACTGCGTCAGAACAGCGAAAAAATGGGCCAAGATCCCTGAGCTGCTGTGAACTCTATTATACATTGGGCTCTAAAATCCTGGGCGTACTCAGCCTCTCCAGTCGTTGGCAGAAGACACCAGAGAAGGGATAATGCAACTTTTGCAGCAGGGGACAGTCCCACGGGGGGTGCCATGGACCCTCCATCCCCAGTGACCTTCCAGGGCAGGGGCAGGACAGCAGAGAGACCCGACTGGGGGCTGCGAGTGCCCGGGGTGGGGGGGTTTAAAAGAAACAGGCTGTATTCCCACAGAATTCCACAGCTTTTAGAGCTTGGAGCCGCGGCATCACCCACAGCATGGATGGGGCAGCTCAGGGACTGCGCCAGCCGATGGGTACCCGGCTAATCAACCAACAATTGCTTAACAACTGATAATTAAGGAGCTATTAGCGCCTCGCTGGGGCCTCCCGGCCAGCCTGACCCGAGTGTCCCCCCTGCCGCCCCTCACCTGAGCGGCTCCTCCCGCGCTGCCGCCGCTCGGTCCCGGAGCCCCGGCCCCGGGGAGAGCGCTCTCGCCGCCGCATCCGAGATCCTGGGCTGTGCCGGGCTGTGCCGGGCTATCCGGGGCTGTGCCGGGCTGTGCCGGGTGCGGGGCGGCCCCGCCCGCCCTCACCTGCTGCGGGGGGAGCGGGAGCGGCCCCCGCGGCACGTACGGACCATCCGGGGCCCGCACGGGCGGGGCCGGGAGCGGCACCGGGATGGGGATCGGGATCGGCACCGGGATGGGGATCGGCACCGGGATGGGGATGGGGATCGGCACCGGGATGGGGATCGGCACCGGGATGGGGATGGGGATCGGGATCGGTACCGGGCCCGTCCCCGCACCAGCCCCGCAGGGTTTGCGGGTTATTCCTCCAGTCCGCGCATCTCCGGGAGAAACGCCCCCGTAGTTAATTACCCGTAATTAATTAGCGGCAGCGCGGTGCGGCCGCTAGGGGAGGCCCCGGGCTCACTTTTGGAGGAGTTGGGAAATGTGGATGGAAGTGTCAAATCGAGTTTTCCCCCAGAAGGCGTTTAAAGGTGGTGCGATCAGGGGTGGGGTTATAGAGACACGTTAATCGTCCCAAATGGAGCTGGAGCAACAAAAGAAAGGTGGAGAAATCAAAACCGCTTCAGATCCCATGAGCATCCACAGAATTTGTGGAAATAGTAGTATAAAATATTTGGGGAAGGCTGAGCCCACCTCCAGCACCAGAAACCACGGAGGTGAGCACACTGTGAGACAGAAAAATCATCCTAAAAATAATCACGTTCCACATTGTATCCTAAAGTTTTGATGTTCGGGATACGATTTCACAGCAGGGTTTCCGCAGCAGCTTCACCCCAGCAGCACATCTCTGAACACAATTGCTTTTGAGGAACAAATTCAAGAGGCTAAAAATTACCTACTTTTTCCTGCAGTAGACAAATCTTATTTTACTTTATACCTCGCAGTGGGACACTCCAATTTACCTTTTCCTCATCACCCAGCTATTAAAAGCAAATAAAAAGCACTAAATGGCAAACCTTAAAAAGCAATCAAAACTCAGGATATGAAATCATATCTTCCCTCTACTAATACATCAGTATCTTGAATTATTTAAATCTTAACTCTGAAGCAAAAACATTAATAAACAATAATCACATTTAAAGCATTTATTTTGAAAAATAAAATACAAAAGATCATTGAATTGTAATTGTACATGTAATTTATCAGCTTTTTTTTAAATAAAAGATATTTAACAATTTCTACATATGAATAAAACAAACTGTTCCACCAAAAATCTTGTAGGACAAGCAGAGACCACTCTTGAAAGCTTCATACATTTAAAACCAAACTGCTACAAGAAACAAAAAGTCTGAAGATGGAGCTTTGTAATTGAGACAGAAATTTCAGAGACAGGCATTGCTTTGCATTTTTTAAAACCTTAAAAAAATAGTTGTGTGAATGTAATACAGTCCTACATTAACAGCAGTGGGTTTTTTTTGTTTTTTTTTTTTTAACAGGTTTACATGCACTCACAACAGCAAACTTTTGAACACAAACAGTATGAAAGAAATGGGAGAGAGAATTCTGAATGGAGCAGGCCATGAGCAGCACACCTCAGTGACCCCAGGGCACAGGCCTTATGGAGCATTCCCACTGGAAAGGCAGCAGTTGATTTTCTAAAGAAAAAAGAAAAATAAACTTATGTTTGAGCTTTCCATGTCATATTCAGCTTTTATCCCTGACAACATTTTGGAATTACAAATAATGCAGAATTAAGAATAACCACTGTTCTCTCAGGAGGTGAAAAGTCACTCTCAAGATGAACCACAGCCACTAAAACTTCTCTGTAAGGAATGTGGCTGCTTTGTCCTTTATCAATAGAGTGACTACTTAGAGCATGTTAAGATGCAAAAAATATATTGATTTTCCATTTCCATTCCAAACATTAGTGACAGTGGGCTGCACTGACATGCTGCAAGTGTCTCTCACTACAAAGTACCAGGGGGAGTTGCTGCTGGGAAGTTCACAATTTGGCTTCTCAGAAACTGGGCAGCAGCTTTAGACAGAAATATTGCAGTTTTAAATACATTTTTCAGAGCTAAGTGGCAAAGTGAAGTTGATGTTTCAGTCATTTTAACATTGACTACATGGAAATGTTGTGGTTTCTCTATTGATTTCAGACTGAAGGCCTGCAATTAATCTCTGAGAAGCTTTTAGATCCATTATTTCTAAGTGGTGCAATCCTTCTGGCTATATTTGGGGCACTGTATTTATGGCCATGTAAGGATCTATTCTGGGGATATTTGTGGGGCATGTTGCTTCTGGCTATATTTAAACTGGATGCATTTTGCCATCTTTTGTTATTAAGCCAGAACATCTGATAACACAGCTGATAAGTAAAAATCCTGGATTAATACAGTAATTCTTGCCTCATTCTTTCTTTAGCTAGTCTTGGATTTACTGAGCTCCCTGCACAATCTTGCCATTGTTCATTCAATTACTAAAATGCAGTTTATTAAAAATACTGACTGTGGGTAGAAGAACTATAGAACTATATAGAACTATACATATCAGCTCATCAGTTTCCACTATCAAGAAAGGGGAATTACTTTAAAAACAGAAAGACACAGGTGATAAAGAGTCATCCTTAAAGGTGCACTGTTTTTTATTAAGAAAGTATAGTTTTAGATACTTCCTCCCATTTCAAGCTCTAAAATACTGCTGACAATCTCATGACATAGCAAATACTGAATTATGATGAGCTGTCTAGGACTGCACTTACCTCAAATTTTTTACAGATCCTGAATCAAGATCTTCATATTTTTCTTACCCAGAATATTACAGTTACAAAAAAAAAAAATCTTAACTAAAGAGCAATAAATGAGCAGGACTGCAATGCTCTTTTATTACCTTCTGTGCAAGAAATGCCCATTTTATCTTCTATTCCATAGGTTCAGTCTGTCAAATAAATAATTAAAAATAGATTAGGTATTTCACATCAGAGATAAAAAATATCATTATGAGCACCTATGTTTGTACTCCAAACCATTGAGCTGTTTAGTTGTATAATTTATCTTTAGTGCAACACTAAAAGAGAACACTATCAACTTTGATTTCAGTTTCGGTTTTTATGTTTTAAGAAATATTCTTTTAATATTTCACAAAGCTTATTTTTGCCTTCTAGATGATCTTTCTTTACTCTGGATAGACCTGCTCAGAGTTTGGTAAATACTGTAATGTACCAAGCTACTGTATAAATCCACCTTCTGGAATTTAGCAGAGTCTCATCTGGAAACCTCACTATCATCTGGAGTGAACAGGACATTTACTAGTTACAGTGGCCCAGGTGCTTTTGAAGTATCAGGAGATAGTTGGAAAATACAAGCAGGGTAATTTAACTAACAGATACTCTATGCAAATCAAGGATTTGAAGGATTTAATCAAGGATTAATTCAAAACCAAGGATTTATTTTGCTAGCACCCTATCTATACACAGTGTGCTCAGCTTTGAAGATAAATGCAGGGACATGAGTTTCCAGAAATCCTTATCAGCAATATTTAATCTGTTCTGGCACACCCCATGCCTGCAGCCAGATATGCTCCAACTTTATCTGTAAGGCTGAGGATAATCTTGAAATAACCACAGTAATTGCATGTGAAAGCACCAGAACGAACCTCAGCACAGTTTGCTGACAGGACTGTCAAGCAGCACACTAAGAACATTTAAACAGCATTTTTGCCACTAAGCTGCAGAGACTTGGGCCAGCAGTGGAGGGGGGACAATGCTGTGAGCAACAGCCCAGGCAGCTGCGTGGTGCCAAGTCTGGAGAGGTTCTCCAGTGGCTGAGCACAACTTGCAAAGCAGGAGCACTAACTGATCCAAGGGGGAGAGCAGGCAGACATCCAGTAACAAGCCAAGCCCACGTTAGAGATCACACAGAGACTGGTCAGAAAGGTTTGGTGTTCACAGCAGTTATGCTCTGAAAACATGAAACACACACTACAGCTACTCGACTTTACTGATCCATGGTCATTTTATCTTGCCACGAGACTTCCTTTCTACTGTCTTCTTTGGCTGGAACAGAAGAGACCAATTTTCCTTTTTAATCAAGTAAGTTTTATTTGAAGGAATGGAATAAGGCAAAATGCTTTGCTGGCATGTGGCAGATTCTCCTGTGTATTCTTAACCCATGTACCTCCCACAGGGAGAAGCTGTGGCTGCCCCATCCCTGGAAGTGTTGGACAGGGCTTGGAGCAACCTGGGAGAGTGGAAGGTGTCCCTGCCCATGGCTGGGGTAGAATGAGATGAGCTTTAAGGTCCCTTCCAACCCAAACCATTATGTGTTCTTATAATTCCATGACATACCCAGAAGGTACCACAAGATCCTGCAGTTTTGAGAGCTCCATAATAAGGATTTTGATTTTTCAACTGCTATTGCACAGGACAGGTCCCTTAGGGAGCTGGTGACAATTAACAGCATTTGAAGGGTAACAAATTGTGAATTCTCAGTAAAATCTGCAGTTCAATAGCTCCCTTGAGTATTAATTCAACACATCATCCCTATCCATGGCTGAACTGGTTTTGTTTGTTATGTCTGATAACATTACTATTTCTCAGCACTTCTCCCTGCTCTCTGCACTACACTGCCTTTAAACCTTTCCATGCAAGATAACAAGATAAAAGCCTCTCTACGAATAACAAACGTTGCCAGTTGGGTCTGCAAAAGAGACTCCAACTTTCCTTGAGTTTCATGGCAATATTCAGTCAGCTCAGGTTGACAAATACCACATTGGAGTTACACATGGACTCAACAGAGGCTTGGGACAGGAGATTCCACTTCATGGACAAGCTGTTCTCTTGTCATCAATCAAAAAATCCAGTTTGTGAAGTGGTTTATAAAGATTGCTACATCCACAAAGAGGAAATTAATTCAATACTGTACCTGTGGCACTTCTTTAAGGAAGTCAGGAAGCTGAAATTCACCTTTATAGACCTGGAAAAACAAATAAAGAAGTTATACTACTCAAAGCCCTCATTCACCACTGTTTCAAATGCTAAAGAGCCTGATAAGAGAAGGAAAACAACCAAAGAAAAAGATTCTTTTGTGTTATTAGCATCCAGTAATGCTAGAACAGGTCTACCTAAACTGAGAACAATATATTTGTAAAAGCAAGTTTTATTCCCAAGTCCCAGGTTTGCTCTGCACTCACTCTGACCTTGTTTGCATTAAAATGGTAAAAATATGCAAGTAAATTAATATAGTTATTTCAAGCAAGTTTGGGATCCAATCTAAGTCCAGTGTAATCCACTCACTCTGCTTTTAGGAAAAGACTTTTAACAGGATGATTAAAAACACCAGGAGTGACTTGCTACAATACACACTGCAGCCTCATTACCAGCCTAATTTCAAGGGAATTATCTTGGTTTCCAATCTTTTAGAGCATAGTATTAATTCTGAAACAATGCTATTTGGAGAAAGAGCAAGTAATAAATATCCTCCAACATACCAACAGCTACACCAAACAAGTGTTTCCACTGTCTGACCAATTAGAGAATAAACTGGCAATATATTGTCTTTTCTCTAGAGGATAATTCTTAAAAGCTGTTTGCTTCTGAGATTAAACTTTCCAAAGGGGGAAAAAAAAGTATTCTGGTTATTTGATTCCCCCCCCCAAAAAAAGGTATATTTGAAGAGTTTTACCATCCTTTCTACTGAACCATAGAGAGTGATCATCCCAAGGCCACGTGTTCTGTGTGCCCTTGTGTAACTATTTACAAATAATAATCAAAAAAAAAGGCACAAACCTGCTTAGAAAAATTCTAAGAAGCCACAGAATGAAATGGGGCTACTCTGGCTCAGAGCTGCACTCCCTGGTTTGCGTCAAAGGAAGAAGATTCAGGAAGTCAGGGGTTGCTTATTAATAAAACCCATTTTTTCTGCTTCCCTATGAATAGATGACCAGAATACAAAGACTCCTCCTTTTGTCAATATGCTGCAGTGGCCTGGGAATGCAGCTGAGTCAGCTCCAGATTTCCTGCCCAAGAGCATCAGGGCTCCTGGAGTGTGCTCAGGATTGGCAGCTCCCAACCCTGGGCTAAACAGACCCAACTGAGGCTCCACTGAGTCCCAAGGTGAGAGTAGGAACTGGACACATCCACTGCAGAACTCTGCTCCTTCTGATAAACCCCAAAGTCACAGCTCTCATTTGCATTCAGCTCCTGTCATTCCCATGGAAACCTTAATGAAAGTCACCCTGGTCAGAAACTCAGCGTTTGGCTCTTGGAGCCTTGTTATACCATAAATATTTATAAGTGAAGGAGAGGATTTCACATTTGCAGCTTTTAACCAAGCCATTAAAATGCAGGCTGTGTCCTAGACAGCAGGAATGGAAGTTACAAATGAACAGTATTATCACATCAAAAAATGTTACAGAATAACCTAGGCAAGGTTCACAAGGAAAAAACTGTATTTATCTTAGAGTGGTGCTGATGTTGGAAGGAATGGACAGGATTCTTCCCCTTTTCTGGCAAAACACTACAGTCATCAGCTGGGAATGCTCAATAATGATGATGATGGTACCTTGTGACCTATTCAGAAGCACAGTGACCAAAACCTTGCCTGTCTCTCTATAAATTTCCTCCTTTTCCCTTCTCCTGCAATTATGACTTGGTCTAATTTTTATATTATAATCTCTGTATGTGTCTGCTCTAAAAACTTTACCACAGTAATGCCCTTTGCAGGAACAGCATTTACCCTTAATAGATATTTAACAGTGTGTAGCCAAGGGTATTCATGCATCCACAGCAAAAATAATGTCACAGCCTGGAAAGGAAATGTTTTGAGAGCATTTGATATTATACTCACATGAAATATCCCAATTTACACACCACAATTTGCAAAGGCAAATCTGAGCAGTGGCAGGCCCAAGATTAGGTTTAACACACAAACATGCCTAATTCAGTTCAGAACTGACATTATCTACAAGGCTGGTTTTGTCAGGACTGAGACTGGTTTAAAGTAGTTCCAAAAACAGTAAGTGGTCCCTTCTGGATCAAAAGCCAGGGATCAATGGCAATCCAGAAAGTCTAAAAACAATGACTCCATCTGCAGCCAAAGAAATTAAAAAGCCTTCAGATTCAAAGTTCTTTTCTGACCAATTCATAAGTCTGAAACACATTACTCAGAGTGGCATTAGAGAGACAGAAGCAGGACACTGGAATGACTTCCAGTCTAAGCAAGAATTCAGTAAAATTGAGAAGAAATGGTATTTACCATTTCTAAGAGAATTATTTTGCAAGTCCAAGAGGAATTCCAGAAGAAGGGGATCTTAACTCTGTGTCAGTTTGTTGTTTGTTGTTCAGTGTTGGCAGTATTGAAACTGTTCTATTAAAAAAACAAAACACATTCTTATAGCCAAACTAAATGCACATTCTTCTCAAAAAGAGACCAGAAAACAAGTTTCACATCCAGTTTTCTGAGAAAACCCTTTTAAATACACTGGGGTAATTTAAGAACAGGAACTTAACACAGAAATCTAATCTATGATTCATCTTTATAGAAGATTAACACACTCCTTTTCACCCATTTTCCTGCCTAGTTTGGAAAGAGTCACATTATATTTGGTCAGTTCCAGTCACAGAGAAAATGGGTAAGAAACCAAGTGTGTCTGGGCTTGGTGGAATTCAAAATATCAAAGTTGCAGAATACAAGGCTGTTGATGTTTAATTGTCAAAAAAAGAATGACCACGGGCAAAAACTGGCCAGAGCCCCTTCCTACAACCAATCCTCCACTGGCCTGTGCTCAGCACACCCTCATCCTGCTCTTTTACACTCTAACTTTCTTTTTTTAAGGCAGCTTACAAGGTTTACACAATTCTTCACCTCCCTGCTGGAACTGCCAAGGAAGGGACATCTGAGATGTAAATGTTTATCCAGTAGGAACAACACAGAGAGCAGGATTTTAGGCAGGCCCATGAATGTCTGCCAAAAGGCAGCTTGCAACCATAGCTTGTTTTGTATTTTGGTTGTTAATAACTTTGTATTCCTTGCTAATCATATATATGCATAGTTGAGGGGTTTGGGGGTTTTTGTAAAAAAATGAAAAATCTCTGGAGAAAAACTATGCACTTAGAAATGCACATGCTGGAAAAAACAGCCATTAAAGGGAATATTAAACAACTTTACAGGACACTGTGCTGTTGGTGGTCACAAGACACATGAAATAACACTCCTAATTTTTGTTTTAGGTATCAGAGAAGATGCCCACAGAGCCAAATGCCTTTATGATTAGGTGAACCAGTGTAAAAAAAACCAGACACCCAGCCCTGAGCAGCCCTGCATTACACTCATCTCCACCACTGCACATCTTGGACAGCACAGTTATGCTCATGCCTTTGTATACTTTGTACCCTTTGTTATAGACTGTTTCTGCCTTTATAATCTCAAATACCAAGTCTTGAAATCCTGGTTGTCATGGACATTTTCACTCTTTAGCAGGGACATGTCCTCAAAATTTAAACCAGGCATTAAACTGGAGTCAGTAAAACTCTGGGTTTTTTCTCCACAAGATGTTACTGCAGAAAACACCATCAGCTGAACACAAACCAGAGCTGGACAACAGCTTTTGGATGGGATTAGAAGAACCACATGTACTCTAAGAGTCCTGATGAAACCCACAGCTTTTTCTATGGAGTTCTGTACACTTCCACCTCTCCAGGGCAAGGAACACAACTGCATGAAGAAGTTAAAAGAACTTACCAGAGTGTGTATTCCAAGCATACAAATTCATTTAGTGGGAAGTCTGTGCCAAAGAAAATCTGATGTAATATCTTGCAGATGTGAGAGGAAACCACTTTGCCAACCATAACATAACAATACTCCAGTTTCTACTGGGCATGAGGCAGAGCCTTGCACTTAGGAGCTGGTCTCCACTTTTGGTGTGTTCTGTGGAGCTGCTGACACACACAAACTCACAGGAGTGATAAGGACACATGAGACACTGTTCGAATGAGGAGGGAATTATTTCACCAAATACTCATTGGGCAGCCAGCTCACACAGCTTAGTTATTTGCATTTTCTGCATCATTTGGAGATGAAAACTCTATTTACTAATGTTCAGCATGTAGAATTTGTTAATTTGGGGGGGGGGAAAAAGCAGTCAGTTATGTATCTATAAGGAAGGAGCCTTTGAAATCATTATAAAATGAACAGAGCAACAACAGACTTACAATAAAACCACAACTCATTCAGTGATGGCAGGACTGTGCTAAGTAAAGGCTGCCTTGAGGAGGTCACATGCAGAGATCTGCTGAACAGCACAACCCTGTCCAGACCTTGTTCTCTCTGCTCTGCATTCCTTAACTGGGACAAGATAAACTGTCATAAAAGATAATATTGTCAGGCTTAACATAAAACAGACAAACAGAAAGTTAATGGCTTGCTTATTGAAAACATCAGGAAAATCTGCTGTACTCTGACAGCTCTGCACTCCCCCAGTGCAGATACTGTCAGAGATGCCTTATTTCACAGCCCCCCATAGCACTGGGAGACCAACACAAGAAGAGGTGAAGTTGGCTTCATGCTCTGTTAGTTCCTAGAACAGGAGCACAGAAACCCAATTTTGGTGTCCTACACAGGTAAAGTGAAAAATCCAGATTTCACAGAGAGCATTGCTTTCCTTGCATTACCTACAAGTAGACAGAATTTCTAATTGAAGCACTGGACTTTAGCTGGAGAGAATCATCATTTTGTCATCAGACTGATGAAAAAAAATAAATGTCAGCTGTACACATGGAAGTCGCCAGCAGGGGACAGAAAAGGAGAAAAGAGGAAAGACAAGAGCAGGACCTGACTGCTCAGAAAGCTCAGGGGAAACTAATATTTTGCACCACACTAATAATTTCTTTGTATTTTTTTCTAGTACCAGCTTTTGTCTTAGACACTTACACAGTTTGTTCTTACCTTTAGGACTAACAGCAGCAGCTTTGAAATAACAGTGAAAATACTGTTCAGCCAAGTTCAATTTGCAGTATTTTCCAAGTGACAGGGGTTTTTTCAGTGCAGTAAAAATGCAGCTCTACAGCTGCATTTAATCACATTTCAGAACAAAGACATCTTGCAGTTGAAAGTTTGGAATATTTTTAAATTATCTTCTACAATGGGTGGAATACACAGACTTCTCATCATAAAATACTGACCTGTCTGCATTCAAAGAGGCTTTTTAGCTACAAGTCTGTTTTGCATCCTAACCAATTTTATTTTCTTTAATTTTCATTCCACTTGTCTTTATGCAATGAACCACATGACACAGTGTTGTTCCATCTTTAGGTGGAGCCAGGATCTCCCCTGCCAATATTTTTTGTAGTCTTGGGCTTCCACCCTCTTGGTGTAACTTGCACAGTTTCAGCCATTACATAACCCCTACAAAACTGACAAACTCCCTTCCTCAAACCACACCAAAAAATTTCAAAATAATCAGGTATTCCCCCTTAGTATTGCTTTGTTTGCCAGATGGGGACAAACTCCTCCATCTGAAGTGCTACTCATGCTGTTTGAACTTAGAAACTATAATGGCATGATAGTAGCAAGTGTCTGATAATTCAACATTATTTCAAATTAGTCACTCTAAGGAGTTGCTACAACAGCAGAAAATAGTTCAGCTTCAGAAGCCTGAACTTGAATTGTATTCATTGAAAACAGATAAAGTTCTGTGTTCAGTTTAAAGTCTTGGAAACCACAAATATAAATATAATAGAACTGCTTCCAAACACAAAGTGAAGCAATAAATGGTTACAAGCAAGATACAGATATTCTTACTATGCACTGAAAAGTGACTCTGGAAAGACTTTATTTGGACAGTCTCATCTCCAAAAATACACCCAGTGCAAAACCCTGTGAAGAAATTCGAAGAAAGCAAGAGCAGAAGTAGTGCTACAGTGATTTACAAATTTACCAGCTCAGAGTACACAGTAACACAGTAACACACTTCACTTGCCAAGTGCTGGTTCCAAAAGGCTGGAAAAATCGAGATGTATTTACTTATCCATTTAAATAAATGCTCTCTTGTCCAAGCTGCAGCAGCAAGGAATAAATTACCACAGGTTCACGGAAGAGAAGGGGAAGCTCACAGGGCAACACATGCTGTTCCTGATGGGCCAAACTAACCCCTCAGTCTGCTTGTGCTCTCCCTCTCCCTAAACACCTTAAAGTGCTTTGGAATATCTGTTCCTCATTCCCAAATAAAAACAGAATAAAGATGTGGAGGAAGCAAACCAAAGCATTTCTGAGCAGTGAGTCAGTTCCCACTGATCACCAACCAGGATATTACTTGTTTCCAGTGTTCTGGGATTCACAGGCTCAGTGGGCAGGTTGGGCCATTCCCTGGGTGGGATGGCCAGGAACTGGCACTGCCACAGGGTGCCCAGCCTGCTGCCCTGGGAGCTGGGCAACCTTGGCAGCAAACTGCCCTGGGAGCTGGGAAGCCTCACATCTTGAACCCTGAGAAGGCAGGACATCCACACTTCCACAGTCCTGGGAAAAGACAGAGGACTCAACAGTCTGAGCAGGGATTTGCTGGGAACCAGCTGGGAAGAAACACAGCAAAGAGACTGAGGAGGAATCCAGGCTGCCCAAGGCAAACTCAGACACTGATTTGAGCCACAGTTAAAAAAGCTCCTTGGGGTACATGACATTTTGAAAGCCTCACGTTGCTCCTTTTCAAATATTCCTTTCAATATTCCTTTTCAAAGTGAATATTCTAAGTTTGAAGATCAGCAAGTTTGAACTCTTTTGCTTTTTTGGGGGTTTTAGCCTTAATTCAGGACATCTCCCTCATTTTGTCTATCAAACCATATGTGCAAATGTGATTTTGTTATAGAGAGCAAGTGACTAGGAAAATATATTCTGGGTACTACAATAAGCAACAAGATTAAAATGCTATCTTGGGCTTGAGCAAGCCTACAAAATTGAAATAGCAGTCAAAATATTAACAAGTGTTCCATATGTTTGCAATATTTAGATCAGCTATTATAGCAGTAACCTTCAGTTTTTAACAGCTGTTCTTAACATTGGCAAACAAACAAATTATCCTTCAAAGCAAACTTGGAAAAAGCCTCAAAACACCTCAGCCTTTGAAATTAGGCTTTAATTTCTTTAAAGGTATGGTTGTGGCTTGTTGGTTATCTGAATTTCTCTTGCATTTTGAACTGAAATACATTTCAAGAAGCAACTGAAATCCAGGCAATTTTTACAACTCTCCAGCCCATGAGCACACCAAGCAGTTTGTTCAGTTACCAGAAGACTGGTGGAAGACAGTCCTTTCAAATGGTTTAATTAAATTTTTCCACTGATTACTTTGCTGCAACAGCAGAAGTCACCTTCTTTTAATAAACATGCTCAAAGGAACAGAAGGAGAGTTAAAAATTTAATTTCAAACAATGGTAATGAACTTTTCAATGGATACCTCCAGGGATAAACAGCTCTACTCCAACTACTCAAATTCCAACAACATTAAGTTCAGACTAAAATCCTTAAGTTTAGGTTAATCAGCACCAGACCTTCCTCAATCTTCAGTTTGTTCTAAAAAGGACAGCAAAGGATAAAAAAAATCAGACAATTTGATCATCCTGGGCCATTTTCTATGGGTCATTGCTCAAACTCTACCAAGTATTTGGGGTGTAATTTTGTGACAGAGCCTCTGCCAGCCTTCATGTATAAACAGCTGAGCTCATCAATCCAGCTTGACATCCAGACAAGAAAGCTTTTTTCCACTACTAACTAGTTCCCCAACTATCCCAAGAGGTTCAGCTCCATCCACCACAGAGCACAGCTGAAGCCTGTGGTTGGGATAAAGAAAGAAGAATCAAACTGAAGACAAACAGCAGGAGCCAGACTTTCAGTGCTCAAGATCCCACAGATTTCTTCCTTTTTCCCCCCCTCAGGGCAAGGAAAACACACTGCAAAGTATCAAAAGGTATTAGATTTAAAAACACCCAAACAAATCACAAGGTCTCTGCTCTATAGCTCACATCCAGTTAACCAACAGTTAAACACACTAAAGCCTTACCCTCCTTGTGTTTTCCACAACTTTTTGATCTGGCTTTCCATAGTTTGGTGGATTGGCATATGGGTCATAGCCCAGCTTGGCCAGCATGGGGGCAATCACAGGCATATCTTGCAGAACATCAGCAGGGATCTTCCCAACCCACTTGGACAATGCTTCCACATTGACTGGCTTGATGACTTGGTCAGTAGATCTTTCAACTCTGTGGAAGGAAAAAAGGAAGGTTATATTTTGCATTCCAACCAATACTTGCTGCTTCACCAGCTTAAAAACCTTTAGCTTGTTTTGTTTGGTTTCTTTTTTCCCTCTTCCTCTTCTGTCTTTCTCAAAATTTCATTTTCTAAGGTTTTAATGAGAATAACTTGCACATTTGCACATGCTCTCTGGTTTAGGCTTCCACACAGAACAAGCTGGAGCAAGTTCTTTTTACATAAAAGCAGCAGTGAAACCCAAAGAGCTGTTAAGTGAAAAGTAAACACTCACCTACATATAAAGCTGTTTTCCCACTGGCATATTCCCATATTTGCTATTTAATTGCTTTAGATGTTCTTAAAAGTTGTTTTCGAAATTAAACTCCATGTGCCATTTCTTCCCATGCCCATTCTGTGACTTCTCTTTTATTGTCTTTAACAAAAGAAAGACCTATGGATATGACAGAAAGCTACAGAGTACAGTAATATTTTTTATGACCATTCCTTTAACTGACTGGTCATTGCACAGTTCTTAAAGGCAAGTGCACAATCATAGCAGTGTCACAGAAAATAGTTGATTTTTTGCTCATTTAATCAATAGTCCTAATGCAATTTTCATTCTTTCTCTGGTTTTGCTGTGTTTTGTTTTTTTCCAAGGGAAGAAATCTGGCACTGCTTTGTTCTCACACATTCCTTGCTTCTTTTAGATTACAAGATATACAACTTCTTTATTGTGTTTATTTCTGGAAGAGGCCAGCAGGACTCAAAACAGTCTGGATAACTGAAAACTCTCTGTTTTTTACTCTGAATGATAACTTGTCACATCCACTTGGAGCTACTGCCCTTATCATAAAGAACTTTGAGCTCAAAAAGCTCTACCACCCATTGAAAATAATAACACAAAGTGTAACACCAGTGTGTCATCTAAGATAAAGAATGAACACAGATTCAAATTGTCAAGCAGCTAATTCTTTAGTTATAAAGCAGGCAAAAGGTGAGAAAACATCTGAGAAAAACTGATAGAAATTCCCTGGCATACAATAGTTTCTCAATCCAGAAGCCTGAAGTGAAACTAATTGCTCTCATGATTGACATCAGTCAACTTACAAGAGGAACAAGCTGGATTACAGCTATCCAATTAACCTCATGAATCCAAGAACAGGCTGAATGATTGTTGCAGAGACCAACGTTAAATTAATAACACAAGGATCCCACTCACAGGGGCACTGAACAGGGCAACAGAGCCTTAAATAACAACCTGTGCATGTCTGCCAGTCATTAACTCAGTTTGATCTTAACATCAGCCTTCACTTGTTACTATTTTTTACTCATCATCATAACTAAAATTCTTCCAGGACAGAGGAAGGAAATTAGTCACACAATGCTGGCAGGTCAGTGACTTAATACTTTAAACACAATCAATAAAGAACAAACCAGACAGGGAAATAGTCACCCCCGGGGAAACTGCCTTGGCAAGCAGGGCCTTCAGGCTGCTGCAAAAGGTGTTCAATGGGAGCTGGTGAGTAAGGGCCTGACAAACAAAATAACCTGTAAAACAACCCCCACAATTATCAGCCTCTTCAACCATTACCAGTAACTCAGGCCAAAGGCAGGATCTCAGAATGGGATTTTGACATCAGGGAGTTGCAACTTAATTTCTGCCTTCCTGAAGGCTCACAGTTCTACAGGGAAGTCTGGGCACTGCCTTGTTGATCCTTCTAATTAAAAGATGAGCATCAAATTAGCAAGAAAACAGCTGTTAAGAGTTGAGTTTCTGTAGCAAGCACCACAAAAGTCAGGAGTCCAGGGGAAAAAGAGGCTGGGACCCTCAGGAAAAAAAGTTATTAGTAGGTGTTTGTAACATGTGAGATTTATGGTCTCAGGCTGAGCCAGCCAAGCCCAAAATCCCTTCACCAAAACTGCAGATTTATTTTAGCACCTAAATTAAGGGTGATACTATGAGAACCAAGTATTGGCTTGGCTAAAAACCTGATGAAACCCCAAAATAATGGGTGCTACACATCAATTTGGACCTAAAATTGTACACATATGGACACCTTGTCCTGGAGCAAAAGCACATGTTAAATGTGTATGGTTTGCTCCACTGTCATTTTAGTTTTTGGCAACAGTACCCTCAGCATGAAACATTTCCTGGTGATTAATAGCAGGGAAGAGATAAGCTGGCACTACATTCTGCTGCTCCCAGGCACTGACTCAAAAATACACTACTCCACATTTGATCTGTTTAAATCCTCTTCTGTCCTTTCAGTTAAGGTGGGAAGAAAAGTAGGGAAAATTTGGGGGAAGGATTCATCAGATAAAGAACTTCTGAGGGCTGGGAGAGAAACACCCAAAAATCTAAACAGCAAAACAAGGAGACACTTTCCCAACACTTTTCCCAAGCCTTGGGAAAATGCTGCCTGCTCAGTGCTTCCACACTCCACTGCAAATCCCCAGGAACAGTTTCAGCTTTGAAAGCAGCTGGAAGCCCAGAACACAGGACTAGCCCCAAATAATTCTGCATCTGTACCAGAACCAAATGAAAGGTGTGTATTAAATACAGTATATTCTGAAGTAATTTTGCCTAGACAGCTATTTCCATAATAAGCCTAATAAAAGCTGCTATAAAAGGGCTGACATTTCTTTGCATCAGTGGTCAGCACAGCTGCTTTCAGTTAGGAGGCAAATGCCACAGCTCTATTAACAATGCTTGTTATAGCATGCAGTCCAGCCATAATACATTCCTTCTACAGCCACGTTGGCAATTACTTCAAACCACAGGTTTCACACCACTACAGATGCTGTGGTGCATGTCCTCATCACCCTTGCAGTGTTTCTCCTTGCAGCTGGAGAAAAATCAAAACAAGGAGCAAAAATCTCAAGTATTATAGAGCAACAATGAGGGAAAGGCTGCATCAGCAGCAGAAAAAGCAAGGCTTACTAAAGCCATGCAGAAGAGCAGCCAACAGTTTCCTCAAATCAAGCAGCCAGGGGAAGAGGTGAAGTCAGAATCTGAAATCCAGGCTGTTTGGGATCTACTATTGCTATTAACAGACTAATGCACAAATCTTTCTGAGTTTGCAGGAAGAGGAAAGTGGAGTTAGCTCACTGCTGGAAGAATTCTGCAACCCAGAGGCTGGCTCATCTCTGGAAGAGAAACAACCTGCCTGCACAATTTAATTCTACACACAGCTGGACAGAAAGCAACTTGCACTGGCCTACAGCCTCATCCCATCTGATATAGACTTCACCTGATTAATTAATTTTTATTTCAAATTAGTGAAAAATATATTCTCAAGCATTTACTCTGTCAGCAGATAATGGCATCATTATAAAGATCTTCTGGTGATACCCTGACCTCTTTCTCAAAACGTTTTTAAATATTTCAAGACAAACTCTTGTCAGATTTCATTTCAAAAAAAACCCTTCAACAATTAAAAGAGCTGCAGGCATCTGTTGCTGGCCCTGTAGCACGCCTGTGATGTGGATGCTGAGCCTCCCTGAAAGATCTGGAACCCCTAAAGGTGAGTGAAAGATGATTAATGCAGGTATCTGCTTGGTTTGTTAAGTCTTTACACAGTATCACTGCCTTTGCAGATTGTAACAGGAGTTCATTCTCTGATTTCAGAGGTTTTTTACCGTACCTAATACCTTGCTGACAACTAGGGAACTAATTTGATCAAGATTTTCATACTGTTCCCCATTACATTAAAGAGGCATCTTTTAAATGAACATCATACTTCACTAGGGATGATTTGGTATTTGTGATTTCCTCCTGTAAGTAAAAACTGCAATGTAATTTCAATGTCCTGATTTTAATATCCTATTATTAAACAGCCTGAAGCACTTGGTCTGAGGCATGTGGTAAAATAAAGCTGTGAGGAGAGAGAGTCGTAGTTGACAGCAGCATTTTGAATTTCCTCAGATTCTCTCTCATCTTCAGCACTGCCCCTTTGGAAAGTGAAGTGGGGGGAAACTACTAATTGGAGTCTGGAGCTCCACTGCTCCAGATCCTGCTGTTTCAGCTGAAAGAAGTCAGGGGAGAACAATGTTATTTAGAACTGACCCAGAAGGAAACATCCACACACACCTGAGGCCATAATGGACTTGGCTGCAGCTGAGAACCAGCTAAAGGCAACTCCAGGGAAGCAAAACTAACACAAGGTGTATTTTATTCAGCTTCAAAATGTGATGAGCTGGGGCAGGCTCTCAGGGTCTCACTAAATTACCTACCAAGCACCTCTTCAAAGATTAATTCTCCTGGGCACTCACCCCCTGCTCTGGGCAAGGACCCTGCTTGGGGCTGGGGATGCCAAACCCAGCAGGTTTTAACTGGTACAGGAACATCAGACTGGGGAATCTCAAGCTCTCCCTGCACAATTTCAACTGGTATCATATAAATACACAACACAGACATCTACATTCAAGGCTTTCATATTCCCTGGTTTTTCTGCAGCCCTCGAAAGACTGAGTCACTGAAATCATTATCAAATCATAAAGGTCTCTTGCAACTGAAAAACAAATCTCACCACCTATTGCAATGGTATTTGATTAGATAAAATCCACCACAGACATAACACTAATAACTCATTCTTCTTCCACTGTTGCCAGAGCCTTCTGAAATGAGAAATTACTTCCATATATCATCTCATGAGAGATAATAAAAGCATACAGAATTCTGTGAACAGACTGAATTGAGGGTCACAAGAACACATTCATACTTGTTTGTCTTCTGCTTGAAGGTTTGGCTAAAAAATAAACATGAAGCCACGTTTTACTTTGAACAATCTATTTTCTTAATTTTAGCAACATGAACAAGTATTCTCAACTCCTCACATCCCACTACACCAGATTTAGCAAGAAATATTACTTGAGACTGTATGAATTCAGCAAGGTTACTGAGTTTTATAGCATAGAGGTCCATTAATTTTTAAAAACACTAATCTGGAAGCTGCAAGGGAGTAATATTTTACTAGAAATGGTATTATGTACAGTTATTTTTTTACAGGCCACTTAACAGAACTTGGCAACCACCAATTTATATCAGTAAAAGCAGCATTATTTCCCTCAGCTGCTGCTGTGAAGCAGCAACAAAACACAGGTAACTACAGAGAAGTTCCCAAGCAGATCATCTTGCAGGAGGTACCACAGTGCTTCAGGTTAACATCTCCAGAAGGCTCCAATCTGCTACCAAACACTGCTGCCAAAAAAAAGGGGTGAGATACCCTTGGGAATACAGTGGTGGTGGCTGTTTCTTCAGTGGGAATGATGAGAAACCTCCACATTGTAAATAGGTAACTATTCCCTGAGTTTTAGGTTCTCTGCTACAAAATAATATTAAATTCACAGTCATGTTCCTAGGAAATAAAGAAAAACTCCAATTTTTATTTCTCAAAACTGTAGTTGCAAACAAATACTCACTCTGCAACAGTCTGACATGTCTCTGTCCAGCCCACCTTGCTTTCTGTGCAAGGAGCCTCTTACTCTTGGTCCATGATGGATATTCAAAAACCAGAAGCCAAGTAATTTAACTGGATATGTCAGGCTGCTGGAATAAGGCTTCTTAATCAATATTTTAGATATTTAAATTTAAATTTATTTATGGTAGATGCGGAGTAGTCTAACTAGAGAATTAATGAGATTTTCTTTTCACAGTACCCATCTAGGTTTTCTAAGCAGAACTGGATAGATTTCTGAAAGCAGCTGAATCAGGTGCACAGATGGCCTGACAGAATACAGAGAGATTTGCTTACAACAAGGTTAATTTTCATCAAAATACTTGTCCTTTCAGGAGCACTTGCCAGCAGAAGAGCATGCCAATTCTGCTTTCTATTCTGTTGGAACAGTTTCTCAAGTTTCCTGGAAGAGTATGTTCTTGGCAAATGTAACTCAAAGGCCATTCTTGCATTGACAACAATATTGTTCCTGAAATCAAATGGGTGATCTTGCTAGGATGGGTAACACCTGTCTAGATAAAACAGTTCAGGTTTATTTTGGGGCACAGAGAAAAGCACAGCTGATACTAGATATCCAAACTGAAAGTTTGTTCATTAAAAGTTTGTTCATAGGCTGTACACACACAGACATTAATTAGCAGGACAATTGTTCAGTGGAACCACCCTAAGATTGCAAATTGTTAGTCAACAATGACTTATTTTTCCAGCTTCCTGAGGCAGCAGCAGCTGTATAAAAACACAAACCAAGCCACGACTTGGCTTTTAGATGCAAAATGTTACTATTTTACCTCTTGGAGCAACACAAGGGAAAGGAGCAACCATAATACTCACTTGGAAAGAGAAACACCCCCCGCTTTTCCAATCATCTCTTCGTGGTGCAGCACTGCCTGGTTCCAGGGGATGCGGAGGAACTTCAGGAGAGTTCTCATCCACCTCTCAGGGTGCAGCACCAGCTGCTCATAGTGCACCAACATGCACCTCTCAAAGCCAACCTCCATGCACTGGTTGTACATCGTTTCTATAGCACGATTCCACTTGGTCAAGCAGTCCCTGTAGCTGTTCAGGTCAAACCCAGCTATGGTGACTTTTCTAGATATCATGGAATGCACAGAGGCACGGCCATCCCGCACCATGAGGAGGAACTTGGCGTTGGGGAAAATTCGAGCGAGGTAAGTTAAGGATTTTAAAGCGAAAGGATCTTTGTTGCACAGGTAGGGGGCGGGCTCCCCGTGCTTCACGATGATCTCCAGCAGGAAGGCCTGCATGGCCGAGTCCAGCACCTCGTCTGTCACTCCAGCCTCGTCCAGCCGGATCTTCTCCTTGCTGGACCGGGCCCACATCTGCTTGACCGCCAGGATGCGGGGGATCACCCTGGTCTCCTCCCCGCAGCGGATGTCGGGGTGGGCGTCCAGCATGGCCCTCATGAGGGTGGTGCCGCTGCGGGGGACTCCCCCAATAAATATGAGAGGCATGTCTTTGTTGTAGGCCAAGGCTTTGGAGGCGTTGGCAGTCCTGGCCGTGCCCCGCGGGCTGTCCCCCCGCGAGGGGTGGCCGCGCTCCTCGATGCGGTGGTGGCACTCCATGGCGTGCTGGCCCAGGTAAAACACTGTCACGGAGCTGATCACCAGACACGCCAGCAGCAAGTTCTGCTTCAGCTTCCCCACCATTGTGATGAAGGCAGCTGCTCCCAAATACAGACACCTTCTATTTCAAGTTATCTCCTAGTTCACGTGCCATGGGAATCCTAATCCAAAATAAATTGAGGTCTGCCAAAGGGAGGAAAATATTAAAGAAAAAAGATTTAGAACTTGGTTAAGTAGTGCTACAATAAATCAACAGAGAAATTATTTTTCCAAGCTGTAATGAGATAAGATTAAATCTGAAATCCCAAGATTCACAAAATAAACCCAAGGTTTTTCTTTTTTTTCCTCCAGTTCAGCTTCTTAAAATTGTGTTACTCAAAAGTAATTTTTGTTTTCCTTCTCATCTGTAAAAATGTAAATGATTTCTGGACATGCCTAACAGTCTGAACAAAACTTTTAGATAGAAACAAAAGATCTAAATATCTGTCTGCTCAGTTCCAGTGTAGACACAAGAAGGACTGACATGCCATGTCTTACAGTGAATACCAGTGGGTTATACCCAACACTGGCTTAAATAAATCTCCTACTCCTCTGCCAGGATGACTTGATCTGTTCATGCCAGACTGTATCTTTATTTTTTCTATTCATCACAGTTAATGCACAACATGTAGACAATCATTTTACCTGTATTCTGTAGTTCAGCAGCTTTGGATTTTCAGATAAGATAGGCTGAAAACCAACTCTTCCTTTCGAAATTCAAATGAAATTAGTGCTCTAATTGAATTTTGAAGTAAGAGCTGGCTGTTCAGGGCTGACACAGCTCACTGAACAGTCTGAATCACAGATGCTTTTAATTGTGAGCAGCC
Organism: Serilophus lunatus; assembly: GCA_013399895.1. NCBI lineage: Eukaryota > Metazoa > Chordata > Aves > Passeriformes > Eurylaimidae > Serilophus > Serilophus lunatus. The sequence goes on from VXBA01001494.1 coordinate 1,839,572, forward strand.
CCAAGAGCTGAGGTACCGCCAACATTTTAAATGACTGGCTTCCTCAAAGCTTTTCCATCTCTGTCAGCATCACACAGCACAGCCCTGAATGAAGAACACCCTCGTGCCTGCTCTCTCCAAAGCATCACTCCCTTAACCTTTTCCTCCATGCAAATCCAGCCTTAACTCAGCAATTCTGAAGGCAGGATTTGCTCGAGGCTCTCTGGCCCTGTCCCCTGCACTCCTGTTTCATGTCACACAGCACCAGACAGGCAGAGGACAGAATTCCCACTCAGCACCACAGCAGTGCAGGGAATTCCTCAGGCAGGCATCTGCCACAGCAGGATCTGTCTCTGTCAGTGCATCCAAGAGATCCAGTTGCCAGCCTGCAAGAGAATGTGTTGCCCCTTCACACTAACAAAGCTTACTGCAATCAGCAGCTGTCACAATACTGCACTCAAAGCTCAGCTTTTAGTCTCTGTTACCAAAATTAAACTGGAAATACAACTTAAAGATTAATTAACTTCTTTTTCTGTGAAGCAGCCAAGGAGCTCCCCACACTCTCTGGCCAGAACATGGCTCTCATAAACAATTCATCCTCTTTAACAAGTTTCATTCTACTTACATATCTCTCCTTGCTGAAGAGCTGGCTTTAACTGTACCTTAAATATCTGAACATTAGAAAAAACCCCCTCAAGTGTCCAGAAATTTAAGTGGAAGTCATCTGACCAGGGCTCAAAAGGAAAGAAGGAAAAATAAATCATGGAGCTGGTACTTCCATAGCATCAAAAATCAGAAAGTTTCTCTTCTGAAACATTCAATTTGCAGATCTAACTTATATTAGGGAAGGGGAAACTATTCTGCTTAAAACTAGCAAATAGTACACAGAATCTCCTTACAGATACAGGATTTAGTTAAGTCACTACTCTTTGGAGAGAGGAGTTAACACAGTATTCTAAAACACAGCACACAAGACCTGCAAATATTTATACTTCATACAATCCCTAACATTACTCAGTTTGAGTAAATTCCATAAAACCAATTTCCTCAGGAAAAAAAAAAAACTCCAGACAAATCTTCCACAAAAATCTCCAACTTCCAAATTAAAAACTCCTTGGAATCACTAATTTTGGTAACTCATCAGCAGAGAAAAATGTACCAAAGCCAAGTGCACCCCCTGCTTACTCTGAGCATTTGTATTAGAATATCACTCAAAACCAGAAAAAAAACCCTACACCAGCTTTCCCAGCAAGCAGTATTGGAGGAAAGCCTGGAGATTGAAGGCTGAAATGCTCAATTCACAGGTTGGGTGAAGCAGAATGATGACTCACTCTGGGCACAATTCCAGCTGGGAATGCAAATGAGCCTTGCAGCCTATGAGTGGATCTCCTAAACTGTGAGTGTTGACCACTCACACCACCAAAAACCCACCCATGTGACAAAAACACCCCACAGCAATCAACCATAAATACTTTCATTTGATGCAGTATCTTTTTTTGATAACTTCGAAGGTGCCAGAGGCTGAGAGACCACAAAGAACCAGTATTACATTCTCCTACAACCAACCTTCTGTGATTTTTGGCCTGGAAGCAATACCCGGAACATCCTGCCATGAACTGTGGCAAGACCAGGGCTTTGTATGTCAGGAAACCAAGAGAGGCACAGTCAGAAACAGCTCCTCTCAGCAAAATTAATCTATTTTACAAGCTAGCAAACTCCCTCCTGTGCCTTTAGTTACAAGTAAAGCTCTTTGGGATAAGTATGACATATGGAAGTTCCTGCCCTTCCAGCAGCCTGCAAATAAACCCCACCTTCCCCCTCCTCCCCATGACTAAGTGCTCTGGAGCACATCTGTCAACCTGAAGGATTATAGAAGTTATTAATGCTCTGCTCTTAACAGCAGCATTTAAAAATCACAACAAGGCAATCAGCAATCCCTTGGCAGCATTCAAGCAGAGCTTGGAAATATTGGGGCATTTTTTACCCACTGTGACCTGAGGAGAGCAAACTCAGCCTACAAGCACAGGCAACTTTTATTAAAAAGATCCCCCAAAAACCCCACAGTCACCCACCAAAACTAAATAACCCCTCACACACACAACACAGGCATAAGCTGAGGAAGTTGCAGATGACTACAAAGGTAAAGAGGCCTTTGGCAGCAAGTCTCAAATGACACACCAAAAAGAATTCCCAGAAAAAAACTTAAGTGTAACTCAGAAAAAAAAAAGGGAGAATTAGGATCTACAAGTTTCATCACGAGAGAGTGCAGAAAGCCAAGCAGAATTGTATGCAACTGAATTTTCTGCCCAGAAAAGTCAGGCCTATGAGTCAGCCTCGAGATGATGTTAGCAAAGCAAAACTGTCTGCTTTGTTTCCTTCTTCTGCACACACTAATTCTCCTTCCCTCCCCCCACATGCAGCAGGTCAAGACCTTTTGCCTCAAGTTCATCCAAAAAAATGCTGAAGATTTTTAGCTTAGTCAAGAGCAAGTCATTAATTGGTATTTTATGTTAGAATAGTTTGGGGTTTGTTGTTGTTTAAAGCATTCCCTGCCAGAGGAAAAAAGATGATCCTTTACCACCCAGTGACAAGGAACCCTCATAAGCTCCAGAGCTCAGGGTTTCACTGTGGAGGCTGGAAAGGGACCAATTCCCTTCTCATGTTCAACCAGACAGCTTTTTCCAAGGCTAAATTGAAAGGACAGCAACCCTGGCATTATCCATCTCAGAAAAAAAATCCAACTCTACAGATGTATAAAGCATTTTTCAGTGATTATCTTTTCCTCTGCTTCTATGTCTTGAACTTCTGGCTCAGGCTCTGATAACCAGATCACCTCCTAGGAAGGGCAAGTCTGGTAGAACAGCTTAAGATTTTTGTTGGGGATGTTTTGTTCTTACATCTGCCCAAGTGCAGTGAACAGCCTTCCCTTACAGTTCACACTGCAGGAGTTACAGAAACATTTGAACCTACCCTTTTGGGATTGTTCATTTTAAATCTAAAGCTCTGAAAAATTAAAAGTGTTTGACCTCAGGTCTTCTGGAGAACTTGGCTGGCAGGAAGGGCCACACTCAGCCCTGTGTCAACAGACCCTCAGGCTCCAGGAAGGCTGTGCTGTCCCACCTCTGCTGGAAAGCAGGAGCAAGACAGAGGTGAGGGGAACATTTCCTACTACTGGACAGCTGTCCTTCCCCTCACACTCTTTCTACAGTTAATCCCCATGTCCTTCTACCACATTCCTATGATTTCCTTTCCCTCCTTTCCATCCCTTAGTCTCTGGGGCTCTGAGGACACCCCTTCCCCTCCCAAGGCTTTGTGCAGCTGACTCCAAAAATGCTGCAGAAACAGGAGGTTCTGATGCACAGCCTGACTCTACACCCAAAGCTCAGGGGATGAATCTGCAAAGGAAATTCACGTTACAGTGGGAAGATAGAGAAGCTGAACAGAAAAACACCCTGAACTGTTACCCATTGTCACTCTCTGCTCTTGAAGGAGAAATGAAAATGCTGCTGGGACTTAAACATCAACCATGTCAGGATCTTCCTTGCCTCCTCCTGCACCTTCACTTTTCCTCTGTAAAAATAAATACTGGCTACTGAGAATTCTCAAAAATCATCTTTGACATAACATACATTTAGCAAACTGGAAATGATACACTTCTTAGAGGAAATTCTTGATTAAGCTGATCAAATAGTCCAAGTTGCCCACAATGTTAAGGTTGTCAGCACTTCTAAATTACACACAGAATTAATAAGGTTGGAAGAGACCATGGAGATCATCAAGTCCAACCTTTACCTAGGTTAACAACCTACCCAACATCAGTCTAAATGAATGTTAAATGAAAGTTAAAGAGAGGAATTCCCTAAAACCTTTCCTTCAATGAGCTGGTGTGTTGCTGGTTGGTTGTGTGTGTTCACCACAAAGATTACACAGGAAAGCCAACAGGGACACGATAATGGTACAGCACAACACCAGGGAACATGACTGAAATATCCACACACCAGCTCTTCCAGAAGCCACCCAAACCATCACAGGCTCATTCAGAAGGCTGCTCCAAAAGTCATCTGAGGAGTCAGGAAGCATTCTGATCCCTTCAAAGCAGCGTTTGCACAATCACCTTAATGATTCCCTGGATATGTATCACCACCAGTCACAGAAGAGCACAAGGAAGCAAATCCCAAGCAAAATAATCAAAGCTGAAAATTAAAAATCAGGCAGCCTTGAGTAGCGAGTCCATCTTGAGCTTCCTAAGCCATCATGGCTCTCAAACCCTGCAGCTGCTTTCCCCAGATTTCTCCTCCCATTAGTCATATAGGAAAAAAAGGAGGATAAAGTAGAATGAACAATTTTTATTCACCTCCACAAAGAAATAAGTTCCCTGGCATGAAAACACCTGGAATGAAAGGCAACCAACTGGACCTAGAGAAGTCTGTATCCATGAAGAGCAGTTTCACAACTAGAATGATGGAACAGCATTGGACAAGGTAAGTACAAGGGAATGCAGGTGTGTGAACAATATTTCCAAAGTACACCTGACCCAAACCAGCCAACAAGGGTACCAAAGCACTCCAAAGTCAATGTATTTAGGTTTTTCAACAAGAGCTCTAAAATGAGATTAAAGTACAGCTAACTAAAAAGTTCTGCTTCAAATTAAGTATCTCTATACATTCTGCTCTACTTGCATACTTAATATATACAGCAAATTATTTGATTTGCATGAAGAATAGTAAAAAAAAAAAAAAGTTACCAACATGCTGCCTGTTGTGCAAGAACAAACAATATTTGTTAAGTTCTCCAGTTACTGCTTGTGAACAATTCAGCAAAAGGAATTTTACTGGCAGCACGCAGAGGCTTGGAGCTCTTTAAAGTTACACATAAAGAAATAAAAGAGGGAGAAAGGATTAAAAAAAACCTGTCAGCGGCGGCACAGTGCGAGCAGCCGAGCTGCAGCTCCGGGCGCTGCTGTGCGAGCAGAGGGATTCCAGCCCCGTGACAGCGGCGGAGAAGGTTCGGACCTACAAAAACCCGCCCGAAGCGCTCCCAGAACAACCGCCCGCGGCTCCTGCCCGTCCCTCACCCGGACCGAGCCTATGGCCGCACACCCGCCGGGGCTCGGGCAGCGCTCCCTCCAACCCGAACCGTTCCATTCCGTTCCATAACGGTCCGGTCCGGTCCGGTCCGTTCCATCCCCCGCTGCCTTCGCTACCGGTACAAACTCGGCGGCTCCCCCGGCGCCTCCCAACAAAGGCACCGGCAGCTCCTTGACGCGGCTCCCCCCGCCCGGAAACTTCGGGCTTTACCCGCCCGCGATCCCAGCGCTG
>VXBA01001494.1:1844894-1889946 GCA_013399895.1 Serilophus lunatus
CAGGGGCGGCCCCTCCCTCACCTGCGCTGCCGCTGCCGCCGCCCCCGCGCCGGGCTGGAGCCGCTGCCCCTCCTCCGCCGCGGCTGCCCCCGGGCACCATCGCAGTGGGCAGCGGGGGGGAGGCCGGGATCGGGATCCGCCACTGGGGCCGGGATCCGCCACTGGGACCTGGACCGGGTTGGGATCGGGATCGGGACCGGGATAGGGGTCGGGACCGGCCCCGCCGCCTGCCCGGAGCCGCGCGGCTGCGGCTGCCATGGAAATCACAGCCACGCCCTGATTGGTCGCGGGCCCCGATGTGTCGCGGCCCGCGGTTGGTCCGGCGCCGGTGATTGGCAGCCGGGGGGGCGTGGCCGATGCTGTTCCCCACCTTCCCCCCGCCCTTCCCCGCCGGGAACATCTGGCGCGCACATCTGGAGCGCGCGGCGCCACGTGAGCGGCTGGAGGAGCCCCGCGCGCGCGCGCCCTCCCTCCCGCATCTGGCCAGATGTGCCGGGCGCGTGTCCTCAGCGGGGAGCCCGTCACGGCTCGCACCTGAAGGCAGGGGCTGGTTCCCGGACGTTTCGCCCCGATGGCTCGGCCGGCGGGGGTTGGTCTTGCGGGTGAAACCGCCGGGAACGCGCCGGGAACGCGCCGGGAACGCGCCGGGAACGCGCCGGGAACGCGCCGTCCCGCTGCCAACAAACGGTTTCAGCGCAGCGCCGCAACTGCCCCATAAACTGGGGAAAATTACGGTGGAGCCTTTTGAGAGGCACGAGGCGCTGACAGCCCCGCTCGGGGCTCAGGTGCCCCCTGGGCTCACACACCTGGTTTGAGGCAGTGCGGGAGCACAAGCCACGTGCCCACCACGTGTGCGACTGGGAAAGCATCTGGAATAGCAGCACAGGCACAGCACAGCTGCTGGCACGAGTCCCAGCTGCTCTGACCCACAGCTGGGTGAGTCGGCCAGGCAAGGAGTGAGGATGATCTGCAGCACCTTGCTGCCCCTGGAGTTGTAGCTCTGTGAGGAGTCTCACACTTATGGATTAACTCCCCTCTAGCAAAGGGTGGCCCCAGGCCATCCCAACCACTGCCTGATCAGTGCTCCGTGCAGAGAGCCAGCTTTTGCTCCTCAAGAGCAGGAAAGCAGGTTGAATTGGGCTTGTTAACATTAACATAGTGATATGTAAAAGCTAAATCGAACTGAAAGCATATTTCTTCTTTACATACAGAAGGTCTGGCCCAGCTGTTGTCACTGTTTGCAGAGAAACACCCCTCAGACGTGTCAGTGCTGCTGCAGGGTCATATCAAGGAGGATAATCCCATGGGACATTCCCTGTATTTGTGTTTCTTGCCAAATAGGGGGGAAAAAAATGAGCTGAAGGGATTTAGCATCTCAAAATTCAGTCGGGGAAAAGCAGCCTCTGCAATGAGCTGTGTAAAGGATACTCGTCCCTGCTCATCCACAAGAGATGTTTGTGCCCTTTCACCTCTGTAATCCAAATCCTCCTGCAGCTTGGACACCCCCTCTGCCATCACTGGCAGCTGACCAGAGCCGTGGGACTCGAAGGCTCAGCCTGCAGGGACACCAGGGCTGGGGACAGCACCAGCAGCGAGGCTTTGGTACAGAAAGGGTGGAAACCACTGTGAGGGAGAACATCCCCTTCTAATCCAGAAATCCAGAGCTGACTCACTGCCCTGACTCCCAGAGACACGGTACACATGGCTGGGGCAGCAAGCAGCTGGGCTTTGCCATCCTCAGTCCTCATGGGATGTGGAGTGACGGGGCCTGGGCTGCCAGTGATACCGTCAGGATGGGGGGATTAATCACAGCCCATTACCTCGTGTCTCAGAGCCCTGGCAAAGTGCCTGTCATAAAACTTTTATGAGCCTGTCAGGACCTGGTTTCCACTGATATCAAACTGCCTGCAGAGCCAGCAGGGATGAGCTCTTGCTCTGCTCCTGCTTCACCAAGGTGATGGAGAAGCATCACTGTTGAGAGGGGTGAATGTGGCTCAGCTCAGATGTGTTTTATTTGCTAAGAAAATAAATATTTTCATGTGAGCAGACACTTGTATACAGGACAGGGATGAGTATTTTCTTTATATGAAAAGCCTTCCCTGTAGGGTCTGAGTTTCCAGAGTGTTCAACACCCCTCTGGCTTTCAGACCTGCTCAGAGAGCTGCTGGGAGCACTGAAAACCCAACAACTCCTTTCAGGTGGTAAAATCCCTTTCATACTTCTCTTCTCTGACAGCTATTGATGAGGAATAAATGTCCTTTGCTCCCAAATGCAGCTGGATTTGAGCTAACGATTTAAAGATGAAACAATCTGTATCCTGTTTCCAGTAAGTTTGCCTCAATCCATTAAACAGCACTTTTCAGATGGCTTTATTGGTTTTTCTTTTATGGCTTTAACTGTGACTCACACAGATAGTCCCTTTTAAAGCCTTCCAATCTGTGGCGATCAAACAGTGCCTCCAGGGGGGGAAAACTGCTCTTCTCCAAGGGGAATGGGGGAAGCACGATGCTGCTGGAGGAAGCAGACGGAGCTACTGTTTGTAGCGGGTGCCCCACGCTGGGCGTTTCTTTGATCAACGCTCACCCGGGAGCCACAGATCAAACAACCCATCAAATATTGCACCACGCAAAGTCTGGTGCAGACTGAGCTCAACTCCCGCCTGCTGCCGGTAGATAAACACCAGGAGAAGAGAGAGAGCACTTCATTGCTCATCTTTGACATTTGCATTGGCTCTTCCTTGTTGGCCTGTTCCTGTTTTGTCCCTTGAAGCTTGGAAGTAATTCTTCCCTGCACGGGGTTGAGGGATGAGCCCAACAGCAAAGGTGCAGCTCAGGAGGAGCTGCAGGGTCACAGCTCGGGGGGAGCTGCAGGGTCACAGCTCAGAGGGAGCTGCAGGGTCACAGCTCGGGGGGAGCTGCAGGGTCACAGCTCGGGGGGAGCTGCAGGGTCACAGCTCAGAGGGAGCTGCAGGGTCACAGCTCAGGAGGAGCTGCAGGGTCACAGCTCAGGAGGAGCTGCAGGGTCACAGCTCGGGGGGAGCTGCAGGGTCACAGCTCAGGGGGAGCTGCAGGGTCACAGCTCAGAGGGAGCTGCAGGGTCACAGCTCAGGAGGAGCTGCAGGGTCACAGCTCAGGAGGAGCTGCAGGGTCACAGCTCAGGAGGAGCTGCAGGGTCACAGCTCGGGAGGAGCTGCAGGGTCACAGCTCGGGAGGAGCTGCAGGGTCACAGCTCGGGGGTTGCTGAGCTGCAAGAGGAGCAGAAGTGGGTGCTGGTGGCTGTGACTGCTTTGTGCCCTGTTCTCCCTCAGCAGAATGGCTCACTGTTGTTCCCATGCTCCAGCTGTGCCATATGGCATTCCTGGGGCTGCCGGTGGCAGGAGGAGGAATGAAGAGCATCCCTGAGTCCTGAGAGCTGATGCTGTTTAGGAGCTACATTAAGCTTTTTTCCCCGTTTTATTTCCAAATGTGAGCCACAACATAAACCAAACTTTTTCTCCACATCACTGCTGTGGCAGAGCCCAGCTGGACATCGTTGCCTGGTGGCTGCATCCGTGCTCCTTCCAGGCATCACATCCAGGCACACCAAGGTCCAGGGCAGGCTGGAGCAGCCAGGCACACCCTGCACAGCCTCAGGCAATTCAGGCTGTCCCAGCTCCAGCAGCAGTGACAGATTTTGCTGCCTTTCACCCACGGCAGGACCTGCCTGGTGAGCACCAGCTTTCCTGCCACATCACACGAGTGGCTGGGCCAGCGTGTGAGTGAGCACAGTCCCCAGCATCGCTGCCCTGACCTCTGCTAGCTGGGGCTCTGGCACATTGAGAGGCAAAATTGAGTCTTTTTTTCCTTCCCTGGACTTCCAGTCCAATGCTTTTCCTGATACCAGCTCTACTCCAGAAGTATTCTTAAATTCAATTACAATATGATACTTAAAACCAAGAGAAACCTTGCTACTGCACATACCCGGGCCCTCATCCAAGAGTATTTTACCTTAATTCCACCTTTCCAATCCTAAGAATGCAAAGAATTTCCCTCGGGCTCTGTCCAGCTCACTTTCCCAGCCCAGAGCAAGGAGAGCTGAGCTGGCTTAGGCAAGTTCTCATCAGAGCTGTTAAAAAATATTCTTTTTTCCTCGAATACCTCAGCAGCAATTGCACAACTCGATTTTCTCTGGCTGTCCTGCACAAGGAGGATCTCTCCTTCACTGAGAGGCAGCTGGAGGAGGTTTGTTGCTTGTGGTTTTCATTCCTAAGCTCACTAAAGATGGTTTTGAAAGCCAGGGAGGGGTGAGGGGCTCAGCTGCCACTTCAGCTTCAAAAAAATCTCCCTGTTAACCTCTGTTACAGAAAGCTGTGTAGAGATGGAGCCTTTACAGAAGGAATTCAGGGGACAGAGGGATTTGGAGGATATCGATATGATAAAGCACAAAGCAACAGGGTTGGATTTCAAGCTTGTCCTGTGTGTCTGGGAAATTCATTTGGCCTCCGGGTAGAAGTAATTCAGAAATCCCAGCCCTGCGTGTGCCTTGTGCTGTCTCGGGCATCCTTCCCTCCCCCGAGCAACCCTGCTAAGTGCTTAGTTGGCTCTGTGTCAAAGACGTGCTTAAGTCAATCCTATTATCTGTGCCTTTATGGATGTGAACAAACTGCCCTCTGACCACAGGAAAAAGGATGGACTTAGCACCTTAACTGACAGAGTCAACTGCCAGCCATTAAACCAGCACAGGCTGCAAACCCTCAGTGGGTGCTTTGGGTGTCCCTCTCCATATCCTGGACTCTGAGATGCCCTAAATTGAACTTGGGCTGAGGGTTGATTCCAGACCCCTGAAGCAGGGGCAGGGCATGGGAATAACCCACTCCTGGCTGAATGTCACAGCAGGATGGGGAGCAGTGGGGGCAGCTGGCACCCAGCACCACAGATGGACCCCAGCAGTGCCTGTAAGTGCAGACTGAGCCAAAAACCCCAGCCTGGACATTCAGGGAAGACTTACAAAGCCCAGAGAAGGAAAAAATCCAAGAACTGTGTTCACAAGCCTTTGAGTTCAGAGAAAACAGGCCCCACAGGAAGCTGATGGCACTCCTGCATCCTCTCACAGCAGGAGAGTAAGATGTTTTTGCTGAATAGATGTTTCTGCACCCAGAGTCACACCTTGAGACTCACACAGTCTGTCTTGGGAGCAGAGCAAACCTGTCAGCCATGAACCCAGAGAGGCTGCTGGTTAACTTGGAAGGATATTAAAGTCTGTGCCTGTGTTTCCCAGAGAAACACTCAATTTTATTGCTTTTCTCTGCTACCGATGTTTTTCTGGCCTGGCTGCTTCACATACTGATGACAGTGGCCGTGCAAAGTCTGACCTTGGCAGTGCAAGGTTTGCTCCAGGAGATGCTGGGGCAGATGTGGTGCCTGCATCCATGGCTGGGGCACTGTGGGCATTATTCACAGCCATACAATCCATGTTCCACAGCCAAAGCCACCCAAACCAAGCTGTGGGAATCACTGTGGGACCAGAAAGGAGCCACTCTTGGTGTTTGCCTGCAAAAACCCTCAGCTGCCAGCACAGGGAGCCACCTGAACTGCAGGCACAGCATCCTCCTTGTGCAAACCTGAAAGCATCACTGCTCTACCTCCCCCTTTGTCCTGACAGTCATCCCTGGGGCACACAGGGTTTGGACTCATCCTGCTCTTCACCCATCCCAAGCTGCAGCTGTGTCCAGCTGCCAGGAAGAGCATCAGCCTGACAGACTAACAGCCCAGCTCACCCCCCACTGCCCAGAGCCCTGTGGAAGAGCAAAGCTTGACGTGGGTCTGGTTCCACATGGGACACACTTTGCAGCAGCTCAGCCCAGTGCTGGAGGGACAGGTCAGAGCTCTGGGCACATTTGCTGAGCCAGAGCCTCCCTGATCAAGGATGCTGCAGCCTCAGGAATCTCCATCAGCCCCAGCTGTGACTCCTTATTTCCCCAATCCCAGCAGGGCCAGCTCCACCACCAAGCAGGGTTGGCTTTTCTGCTGCAAGCACTGTCTCAGAAGGATTTAAACTGAGGTTATTGACGTCAGGAGAACATGGGCTATTTTTTAAGTAGCCACAACCTGACCTTAGCCCACTTGTGGCTCAGAGAAGGTCGAGGTGGTTTCTGCTCCAACCCCATAAAGCAGCATTTTGTGGTAAATAACTCCATATCCCCCATCTCTCTCTGATCTCGTGTCTGCTGCTTTCTAGATGTGACAGCTGAGAATTGATTTTTCCATAAGTTTGGAGAGATAATTATGGGGACAGGAATACCTCCGTGCAGTCCTCATCCCTGTTCTCGCAGGTGAGGTGTTTTAGGCATCAGATGGATTTATTTCACAGGGAGATTCTTTCCCCCAGCTCTTGGAGCCCCTGGAGGTGCAGAGTCCTCAGGATTTTCCAGCTGGTAGGTAGTCCTAGCTGTCCAACAAATACAGAAGTAGCTGTTTTTCCAGTCACAGTGCAGGAGGGAATGCTCTCCTCTTTTACAGCTATAGGCACCTTCCCCCGTCCTTGGCTTGCACTCAGCTGCCTATGTGGCACGAGGGACGTGTGCAGGCAGAGCATTGGGACATCTGAGAACAAGCCATTGACTAATTCCTTCCCCTTGTTTAGATTTCCCTAAAAAAAAATTGTTAATAGAAACCCCAACCCAATATCACAAAGGCTGTCTAAGCTGGAGCTTTTATGAACTCTCACGACCATGACAAAGCTGCTGAAGGCATTTGCTTTGAGTGATGTGTGATGCTCTCCGCTGACCCCTAAGAGAAGAGGGATAAGATATTTCTTGTGGGGCCTGTCCCATGAAGATTAAATGGCTGGAAATCCCCAGTGGTTTGCAGGATCAAGTCCTGAGTTAGTAAAGCTTTAGCGTGTGTGGTGGCCACTTAATGAGCTAAATATCCATCAGCTTATTTATAATGATGGGGATACAAGAAATGATCTCATCTACATCTGGAAAACAGAGCAAGGAGGTGAAAGAGCAGCTCACAAACCCCAGAATCTAAAAAAAAAAAACTATAAAAAACACTCCACTGCCAAAGACACAGAGCTCTGCTTGCAGGGGATCAATGGCTTTCAAATTCTCTGTTTGGGATGGTGGCAGTGAGACAACAGTGACATCAGTGACATCAGTGCCATCCCCTCCTGGCTCAGTGTGTGCAGTTTCTCTGGAGCAGGCTGGCCAGCTTGGCTGGCCTTGCAGGACTTGGCTCTTGCAAGCACAGCAGTCCTGAAAACAAAAATATCCTGTCCTCTAAACCCGTCGGCATCTCCATCACGTGCCAGGCACGGGCGTTTGGAAGCAGCAGCTGCACGAGTGCCCAGTGAGTCCATCCCACATCCCTCTGTTCTCTGGGCAGGAGAAGGAGCTGCAGGAGTGTAAACAATCGTAAAATGGCATAAAGCTCTCAAGGAACACCATTAATGCTGTTAGTGGAATGGTGCAGCCCTTTTCTTTGAGTTTCTTACAAGTCATGCTAAAATTCACACTATTAAAAGATGAGACAAGACAGAATTTAAATCCCACCATAGTTCCTTGTTCCAGATGTGCTGTTTTCATCATCCCCTGCCTCCTGCATGATTGAGCTTGATTTTGTCACCTAAAAGAAGCTGAATTAAACCTGAATTCTCCCTCCACAGGGGCTGCCATGGGCTGGTCAGACTCGCTAGAGCGATGGGAGTGGTGAAATCCAGGTGGAGAGAACCTGAGGGTGTGAGGACATCTGAAATCTTCACCCTCCAAAAAACAGCCTGTATAAAGCTATAAATTCAGTGTAGACAAGCTACAAAATCCAGACCTTCCTTCCCATCCCCAGCTCTAACCACCGGATAACATCCTCCTCAATAATAAAACAGATGTTAAATTAAAAAAAGCAGTGCAGAGAAGAATAAAATGCCCCTAAGAAATAAACTATTGAGGCTCTGCCCCTCTGTGAGGAAAACATGGGGCACAAAAACAAAATCCCTTTTTTCCTCCTTAAGAAACCAAAATTGCCCCAGCAGAGGCAAATAATTAACTTACTCTCCTCCAACAGCACTTCAAATCAGTAAGAGAGCAGCCACCAACACAGACAATTTTCCAGATGTGATGGAGAGAGAGGGTACAGAAATGGCAAAGTCAGGAGTCACTTGTCCCATCCTGGTTCCAACACCCCCTGCAGAGCTTCTCCATCATCTCCACATACTCCCCTCCCCCCCAGATATTTACAGTTAATGCTCCAGGTTGTTCCTCCTATTGCCAACAAGAACCTGTCCGTGTATTTCCTGTTATTAACTCCTGCACATTCTCTCCCCATTCAGTCCTATAGGAATAGTCTTTTGTTTTCATAAGGAAAAAACCAAGAACTTCCTCTGCCAGAATCATCAGAGAAAGGGCAGAAGTCCCCAGCCAACGCACTGCTGATGCTTGTAAAACCAAGGAAAATCTTTCTTTGCTCATGAAGCCAGCAAGCAGCTTTTGCCCTTAGATCAGGCCTTTCGAGTCCAAATACTTTTGGTTCCTTTGGGCAAAAATCCCTGCCTTGCCCTTCAGACAGCCTCTGACTAACCTGGGGTGGACAGAAAGCAGTTGGCTTCAGTGCTTTGGGGGATTTTTTGTGGATGCAATCCCAGCTCATTGCACGGACTTGCTGAGAGCCAGAAAGGACACCACCACCACCTCACCATGGGGGATCCAGATCTGCAACGTGCCACCTCACACCAGCCCTGTCCTGCTTGTCTGCACAGAGTCCTGATGGCATGTCCTGTGCAGGGGATGGGAGAAACTCATCCTGCTTTGCCTAAATTAGATTTTTATGTGTATAATATACATGGATATTTAATATACATGTATATTTAATATAAATGTATATAATGCACATACATGCACTGGAAGAGGCTGCTCAGGGAAGGGGTGAGGGCTCCAAGCCCATCTGGAAGATGCTCACATGGTTAGTTTTAGGTGGAGCTGAGGAGCAGGGAATTGGACTCAATGATCCTTATGGGTCCCTTTCAACTTGATCTATTCTATGATTCTATATCCTATTCTATAAACACACACACATAAATGTACGTATGAATTTCTGCTGTGTGCCCATCCAGCTGCTCTCACTCCCCAACAGCACAGGGAAGAATACGTGGTGAAAAACAAGCTCACGGGCCAAGAGAAAGTCAGGAGACACCTCATAACCACTAAACCAATTTCCCAAATTGTCCAGCAAGCACCTTTTCCCAGCACAGCACTGATGCAAAGGGCCAGGACACAGTGAGGCTGCACTGGGAAGGCTCCTCCAGTGACTAAGAAAACGGGACTATGTGATCAACCCTCATGAATGCGTTTGGGGAACCCTGCCAGTGCCTGCATTTGATTTCTTGCCTAAACTCCAGCCAGCTTAACGCTACATCAGCTTGGAAGCCATAAAACATGAGACAAACAATGTAGACCAATGCAACCAGCAAAACTTAACAGGAAACAGGCCGTGCTCTTTATTTTCTGGATCAGAGAGCAGCTGGCCAGCACAGCAACGATTACATCCAAGACTCCTTGCACCCATTTGCTTACTTTGCAAGCAGGAAAAAGGGGGCTGAAAGCTAATTTCATGTGGGGTTGGCTATAAATCATCTGTACATGACTTAAAATCAGACAAAAGGGAGAAAAGCCACAAAAAAAGAGACAGATAAAATACTATTAAACAAAAAGCCTGGAGAAAAAGCAAGTAGCGGGATGAATGTGATGCCTGGAGATGTTGGGATTTATTGCTTATTTAAGGACTGGCACTGCGGGCACTGGCATCACTGTGGGAATAAATGCCTGAACCCTGGAGCTGGAAATAACTGCACTTAACACCTCGTTGGGGTGTTTTAAGGCCGGCAGAAAGCTCCTGTGTCCCTTCTCCTTGCAGCAGGTATGTTCTCCTCCCAGCCAGGGTCAGTGCTGTGCTGGAGGGTCTCAGCTCTGCTCACCAAAAGCATCTGGTGCATCAATGCCATGGGAGCTGCAAACAATTTCAGGGATAAAGCCAAAACCCACGGATGGGAGCCAAGGGGTGAGCGTGCAGGAGGATGGGACCTGGGAGAGGCTCGTACAATCCCTCTCACAGGCTGAATAAAGTCCACTGAAATCCATTTCCATTCATTTCTCCCCCCTCTATTCCCACTGTAACGCTGTGCATCCCACCGGATCACGCTGCTGGCATTGGCACAGCTCCGAAACTGCGAGATCAAGCGGGACTCCACCAGAACCAGCCACTGCCATGGGTTCCACCCCCCCCGTGGAAGAGCATCCCACTCCCCCTCACCTGCAGCGATGTGACCCCCAACTCACGGCACTGCTGGATTTCATCTTTTTAGACCTAAACAGGCGATCCCGACCTCGTCGGCAGCGCTGAGGGGCAGCGAGTGCCGGCTCCAGGCAGATCCCGTCCCTGCCACGGCATCCACTGACCACCACTGGGACCAGCAGTGTCTGAAGAAGGCTCAGCCTGGAGCTGGAGCCTGAGTTTGGGCAGATCAGGAGGATCTCGGCACGGCCAGAGGCAGCTCGGGACATGCATCGGGTCTTTGGTGATCACTTCCCACCAGATGCTATTTCTTCCCCACCCACTTTTATAGGAGCCTGATCGCTCCCATTGGCTCGGGACACATTTATTATAGCAACTACTATGACCCATTTAAATTGCATTAAATAATTTCTCAGCTCATTGTCCTGCAGAGATTAGTTACACATAAGCATATTTTAATGATTAACTATTGGGCTCTGCCGAGGCCCCAGCAAAAAACGCCGAATCCACTCTCCCTCCCCTCCTGCCAGCTCCTTGCTTCATCACTGGTCTCACAGTATTTATGGTTTTCCTTGGAGCCTCTGCTTCTGGCCTGATACAACCAGCTTAGCTGGCACTGGAGGGAAGGCTCCAGCTCTGGAGCTGTGGAAAGGCAGGAAAAAGACCAGGAAAAGCTCAAAACCCAGGGCCCAAAGAGGAAGCAGAAGCATTTGGAGGGTGAATTGTGAAGAAGCAACGTTTGTAGAGTCAATGAGAGGTTTTGAGGTGAACACTCAGATGCTGCACATCCCATCTTATCCCACCAAGCTTGGTGGTTTCTAAGGGAAAAAATCCCACTGCAGGCTCCCAGCATGGATGGGACAACCCCAGCACCACACAGGGATGAGTTACGTGCCCTCCACCAGCCTTTTGGAGCAGGAGGAGCATTTTAAGGCCACTTCCAGTGCAACACCCACCGTGTTCAAGCTGCCTTCTGTGGTGGCTTCAGTTGCTGGGGTCTCACCTGAGGCTGTGACACACAGGCAGAGGGACCTGTCCCACTGGGAGCAGCCTGGGGGCAGGATGCTGCTCAGCAAAAGGGAGTGTTTGAATTGGCCTGAAGCAGCATTTCCATCCCCCATCCCACTCAGGGATGGCTGGGTGTGGGCAGCAGCAGTGTTTAGGGGGTTTTTAGGTTTTGCTGAGCAATAAAGGAACAAACCTGCTGGGAGGAAGCAGTTGGATCCAATGAGGTTTCCAGTGGGTGTTTTCAGTGCTTCTTTTCCCTCCCTCTGCTGCAGCCCGAGGAAGTGCTGCTGTGCCACAGCCTTGTGTAAGGCAATCCGTGGACAGCACTGAAGGGGAAAAAACACCTTTGCAGATGAATTTGAAGAGGATAAAAAAAAGCAATAATGTCTTGAAATAATACACAGGATTAAAATTTAACACTGCAGCTGGTGAGGATGGGAAGGGGCTGGTCAGGAGATGCCTGGGATGGGGAACTGGGCTCAGCCAAGCCTTGGGAAGGTGAACCCCATTGTGGTGGCACCAACCACTTTCCCCATGGGATAAGGGACATCAGGTGCCCAATGCATCAGGATGGGGACAGGGATGATGCTTTGCAGAGGCATCAAGGAGTTTGTTTTGCACGTTTCCTACAAACCCCACCCACCTTCTGTCCACCCAGGACATTTCAGAGCTCACCACGTGTCACTGTGTGTCACTGTCCTGGCCTGCAGTACTCAGATAACTGAACACAATGAATTAACAAAAGAATTGTATTTTTTTGGGAGCCCTATCAGCCCAGAACAAGAGCAGACACTTGACCCACAGCTGCCAATAAAAGCCCTTGGGTTCCCCTCTACTGATGCCCTCCCTCCTTCACAGGCAGCACAGGGAGCAAAAAACTTGAAGGAAGATCCTTATAGACCTGGCAAAAATACCTCTAGTCCAACAGAGCACATGTTTAAAGGCTTTAGCACGTCTCCAGGAGTTAAATTTTACTACACATAAAAGCATATGTGTAAATAAAGTGTAGGAAGAGCTGGGAGAGCCCCTCCACCCAGCCCTGCTCACTACTGAGTCGGGTAATTTCAACAACTCAGGCTTTCTATTTTGGGATGACTTATTTCTCGACAGTGTCTGCTCTGTAACAAAAGGAATCTGCTCCCCCAAACTGACATCCTGTGACAGGGGAGCCCCAGGGAGCGATGTGGGGTGAGACATGAGGGCAGGGAGCAGCTGCAAATGCCTCAAGCTCTAATTCAGACGTTCTCTGACCCCATTTGGCTGGTTCCAGGTTGGCTTTATTTTATGTATTTTTCAAGTTTAACAGCATCTCAGCTACGTTTGATGGTTGTTTTTATAAACATTAAAGTTAATAAAATAACTCTCCTTAATGCAGAGGTAAATTAATTTAAGAAACATGTGCAAGGGGACTCTTGCTCGTGGCAAGTAGAAGTTCTTGGGGTTTAGTAAATGCTTCCCAAGTGCTCTCTGCATTTCAGCTGTGCTCTGGCCAGAGCTCTGATTTTTTCAGCACAAGCTTTTCTTTTTGCACAGTAAAAACTTTGCAGCAAGATTTCTTTCTGTGGGAACAGAAAATATTTTCCCTGTCAACGTCTCCATCAGCTCCAACCTAAACAACACTGCCTTTGACTCCCCCCGGGAAGCTGGCTGGATCCCAACAGGCACCTCCATAGCAGCCCTCTGGAAAGGGGGCTAACAGGACCTTCCTCACCCTGGGATGGTTATAAAATATCACTCGTGGTTTTAAAGGTACTTTGGGCTTCTTGAGAGAATTCCCTGGGCTCCTCTAGGGGTGTATGTGGGGGTTGGATGCATCCAAGCTGAAATGTTTTAGCTTTAATATCCCAAGGATAACCAGCTATTTGCTTTTCATGACTCAAATCCCCTCCCCTTTTACAGGATCTCACCTGGGAACAGGATCCCAATCCCTGATCTCTCACTGCAGCATCAGGAGAGTTGGGTTATCAAGCTGGTGGGCACCAGCATCCTTGGGGCAGGTCCTTGCTGCCCAGGTGAAGGTGTTGCCCTCGCAGGCAGGGAAAAGGCTCTTTGATCATTTTGGTACTCACCACTCATTCATCTCCTGGTGGCTTTCCAGCTGCCTGCTCCCTGCCTTGCTCTTCCCACATCCCTGCCCACACCCCCAACATCATCAGCTCTACCCTTGACGTTCACTTTGGGATGTGAATTGGGTCTTCCCTACCAACACCGACCTCTTGCTGATGCAGAAAGGCAAATCTTGCTGTGCCCAAGGTGCCCTTTGCAAACTCTCTCACTGGGATAACACAAGCACTGCCCTCTCCACAGTTTCCTTGCCACAGGATGCTCCAGCACATGTGGCCATCGTGCCACCAGGGTCAGGAGAGCCCCAACTCAGGGTCTGGTCCTACAACTGCAGTTTACACACAAGAGGAACCTGTGCAATTAATGTTTCCTGTGGAAACGTAACTTTCTGAGCAGCACTAAATAAATTAAATGCACTGTTTGTCCCCTGCTGGAGGGGACACAGCCACCAGCTCTGTGATGCCATCACTTGGCTGGAAGGGAACACTTTCCTTTGGCTTCATGGCTCAGCCCCACCTCAGACTTGATCCCGTGCCCAGCTCAAGAGCACAGATGTTTTCATTAGGAAGTCATTCCATCACACAGGTCAGCTCCCCACCACCTCTGCCACGAGCGATGGGGACGATGTGCAGCCCCTGCAGGACGTGCCTTCCTGGTGGGGTAATTCCCAGGGGCACAAGGCTGTGTTATCTGGCAACTCCTCGGCCTGTGAAATTCCAAACTCTAGTACCTATAGTGAACAACCTCCAAGTGTTCACCAGAGAGATGGCAGTACATGGCTGCACTGGGACTGCTGTGGGAGGGGGACAGCCCAGCTGGGAGCAGAGCCCGGAGCATGACGGACACCCTCGTGTCCAGCAGGACCAGGGTCACAGCAGCACGTCAGGGACACCCACACAGTGCTCCCAAAGCACAGGGAAGCCAAGGGCTGCAGCCTCCTCCACAGCTCCCAGCTGTCAGCACAAAAGGCTCTTTTATCCATCGGGATGCACAAAAATGTTAACCAGGCCCTCGGGCAGCGCTCCAGGCGTCAGCCCTGCTGTGAACCCACAGCCCTGCCCCTGCCCAGCCCATGGATCACCTCTGAGGGCTCTGGGGGAGAAGATCAGCCTTTGGCCAAACAAGGAATCAAGGCAGGGAAAGGAGAAACAACTTCCCCGAGGCCACAGGCTGGTGGCAGGGCTGGCACTGGCTGATTGAGTTCAGCTCCAAAGGCACAATGTAACTCTCCTTTCCTTCTGCTGGTTGGATGGCATTGGAGATCCTATGGAAAGCTCTTGAGGTGGCAAACACCAGCCCTGCAATGCAGTCCCCAAAGGCTGCTCCATGCAGCCATCCACAGGCATCTTCCAGCACTGGAATGGCCCACAGGTCCAGCCATGCTGCTCATCCACAGGAAGGGAATAATCTCCAAGGATGAAGCACTGACCTCTTGGAACAGCAGGAGATGAGTGTTAATGCCTGTTTGGTCATCCCATCATCCTCATAGGACAATAGTTGCCACTCATTTAAATGTAAGGCTTTATTTTATGGAATGAAAAGGCAGCTGCACTGTGGTGAATGAGTGGGCATCACCTGCCTGTGCTGGAGAGAAGTCAACTGAGACACTTCCATGAGTCCTCAATTACCAGGAACATTTTAGCACTGAGGGACATCACAGGGCCAGACACTGTTACTGAGACCAACTGGTATAATTGCAAAAAACCTGACAAGCTTTCAGGCAAAAGATCTTCTTCACATTCCTTCTGCTGTATGTCGTTTGGAACAGCCTGGCAGACCCTTCCCTCTGGGAGATGGGACAAGGAGCAGGCTGGAAAAGGCTGGTTATGGCTGGCAATGAAAATGAAAAGTAGGAAAAGCCTGATAGTGGCCAGGCCAAGGTGCACACAGGCTCTCCTGACTCCCCTTCCCTCTGCCAAAGCTCACAGTGTTTCACAAGCCAAACAACAGTAACTCCCAGTTGAGACTGATGCTTCCAAAGCCTGTGTCCAAACACAGGGAAGTGGGTGTCATGCCAAAGGAAGCAAGGCAATTTCTGGGATTCAGGACGTGCTGTTTGCACATTTCCATGGCAGAGCTGCCACCCCAGGGAGAGGCAGAGGCAATAAAAAGTTTCATCATCGAAAATGCAATACAGAAAAATGTGTCTCAAAAGCAGGATCCAGAATAATCCCTGTTTGGGCTGGGATAGTTCACCCATGGCTTTGAGTCAGAGGGGCCCAGCACAGCCAGAGTGTGAGTGAATAGTTCTGTGATTTGGGCCAAATTTATGGCAGTGGAGAGACACTACAGATTAATTTGGCCTATGGAGTAATGTTCAGCAAAACTCCAGAGAGAACTGCAACATCACCTTATCTCAGCAGCATCCTGGGACACATCCTTCACACCAGAGAAGCCTGGAACAGACTCAGCTGATAACACAGAGCAACTCCAAAAAGCCCCATTTTGGCCTCAAGAAACTGATAAACCCACAAGCACACCACAAAATCCTGCTGCAATCCTTCAAGCCTGTCCCCTTCTCTTTGGCAATATCTCAGAAATAAAGTATTTGTACATTGTCAGAGCCTCAAGCTCCCACCTGTAAAGGGGCTGCCCTGCACCAGGCATGGATGAGAAGGGAGATGGGAGGAACTCCCACCCTGCTACATCCCAGCCCTTAATGAGAGCAGCCTCTGTGCTGAGTGAGCAGATGGAAGCACCCTGAGTCCACAATGTGAGGGAAAGCAGATTGACAGGAACAACCATCAGTTGGAAAAAACACGTATTTCCAATGGGATGCAGAGCAAAGTATGAACTAGTCATGTGTGAACATCATTTCAATGTACAATTTCAGTGCTCTTTGAAGACCTGCTGTGGGAGAAAACCTGCTTCCAAAACTCCAAGTTTTGTGTGTTTGCTTTTTCCAAGGCTGCACGCCTTTACTTAATACAAACCAAGTGTATTTTGTTTTCTGCCTGTCAAATTCTGCATTTCAGTGGTGGGCACAGCCTCACACACAGCCCTGCTATGGCCTGACCTCCATCAAAACTCCTCAGCTCATCAGCAGGGATTTCCTGTACCTTCTGCAAAATTCCCTGTGAACATCTGTTTCCAGTGTATCTGCTTCCCTTGCCCAGCAGCAGAGCACAGCCAGCTTGGAGCAGCAGCTCCTTCTCCTCCCATAAAATAAAGCTTCTCCTAATAAAACTTCTCCAGCCAAAGAATCCTCAAGAAAGCTCAGCTTCTCAGGCTTGAATTTATGAAAAGAGAAACCCCAGGTGTTTGAAAATATCACAACAGCAAAGGAATTTTGGCAGCTCATTCCCCCTTTCTCCCACTAAGAGCTGCCCCGAGCAGAGCATCCATCTGCTGAAACCTGAACATACAAGGGAGGATAAAAGTGAGGAAGAGATAAGAAATGAGAAAACTAAAAATAATGTACACTCCTTAAATATTCAGAAGGTGCTGAATATTCTGTTTCTTCTCAAAACTAGGGACCGAGCTTTTCAATGCCTGACACACACTTTCCTTTCTTCTTCAGCCACTCTTGGTGCTGCCTTCTCTCCTCCACCAGAGTTGTGAGAGTCCCTCCATTGTGGCATAACTGGTTGGTTATGGAAAGAAAAAGGATTCTTGGGAGAACAGGCAAATCTTTTGTGTAGTACACAGGACACTGGAAAAAGTGTCACATCAGCAAGGTGACATTTGCTTTTCCATAGACCATTTTTGATCCTGGGTTTCCAACACGGACAAGATTGAACGACACAACACAAACCTGCCCTCAGAGCCAGAGTAACTCCCCACCTGGACCTGCACCGACAGGGAGAATGGACTGAAGAGCTAAAAATCATTTCCTGATGTACTGCAGATGCCAGAATCCCAGATCCCAAATGTTATTCAGTATTGCATTTTTTAGGGAAATTTATGCATGGTTTATGCATCTTAATTGAGTCTGAACAAATGATCCATGCATTTAACAGATGTATCCATCTGGAATTGATACTGATGAAAAGGTTAAATACAACAGCAAGTGAACCAGTTCTTGTATCTTGTACAATATCCCCACACAACAAGACAACACGGATGCTGGCAAAAATCCACGATGATAACAAATCAATTCCCAAGAGAGGACAGCCAACTTCAGGGATCTGTTAAAATATTCTTGCTGGCTAAAGACACTTATGATCTGTTCCATCTGCTTTTTATAAGTTTAGAACATACTTCAATAAATTAATTTTAGAAAAGGACAGATAAAAATGTAAACACTCGCAGCCCAAGGCCAAAGGATGTCAAACATCAGTGACTGCTGTGAATAAAAATGCTAATTTTAAAATTAATTGCATGTCATTTTGTGATATGATCCACTTATCTTGCTTGTTTTCTTGCACACTTAGAGAGAAAAATACATATTGATGTATCACAAAACCACCAAGGGCTTTCCCCCTATTGTACTACACTTACCCAGTGTGCTAATGTACCTTTAGCCTCCAGTCTTGGAAGGCATTTAATGTAAGATAAATTATCTTTAAGAGGCAACAAATACATGTTTCCAATAATTTTCTTTCCTCTCCAAACATCAAAGAAGCTTAAATACCATGGAAACATGTATCACAAATCCCCCAGACACTGGAATTTATCAGTCCCTTTCATATAAAGCACAACTAAAGCTCAGAAAGCATAAATTCTTTGCCTAAAAACACAAAATAAAACCATTACAGACCCGAGGGGGGGGAAAAAGTCATATATCTGATTTAAGGTCTTATATCTTGCCTGTAATTCACAAAATTCCCAGCATGCACTCAAAATTTTATTTCTATGTCCAGTACATTATAATAATTATAGAAGAATGGTCTGCAGCCATAATATAAACCAGTGCCACAGTAGCTCCTGACTTTATGTGTATATATACACATACAATGATTTATTATAATCATCAAGGCTTTCAACATTAAATATTTGACCCTGAAATCTTTAATCGGACAAAAGCTCAGTACACAGAAAATTCTGCCTCATCCAGGACTGACTCTCATTCTCCTAAACCAGATCAGAACCTCAGTGTTGACTCATTTATTCCCCCATCAACAGCAAGTTCACAGGACTGATTTGTCTGTATATAAATATTGGAATAAATGTTCAAAGGGAAAACATACATCTCATCCCTCAGTGTTCTGCTGTTTGTCTTAGTCAAAGCTTTTAAGTTTTGAGTCCAGAGCCTCAGCTGCTGTAAACTGGCCCAGCTCCCTGGTTTCAGTGGCAATTTGCTGAGTTAGCTGGTGATCTGGATCTCTCTTTTATTGAGGAACTGTCAGACATCCTTGAGAACAGATCCTCTCACAGCCTACTTGGAAGTGTCTGGCCAGACCCCAGGCAGCTCCTGTACATCACTCACTGAACACAGGCCTTTTCCCAAACAGCCCCAGAAGTTGGCTTTGCATTGCAGCTCCTGAAAGCCAGTTGGGCAATTAAAAAACTTATGAAAGCAATTATCATTATAGCACTGCTGTGATAATTAAAACATTTCCAGCTGTACATGGGCCTATTCAAATGTACAGCTGTTACATGGGTAATGGAAAAATTACAAAAGCTTCAGATCCTGTGCCCTGTGATTTCTGAGGCTGCTCCATTGCAA
This sequence comes from Serilophus lunatus, assembly GCA_013399895.1. Classification (NCBI taxonomy): domain Eukaryota; kingdom Metazoa; phylum Chordata; class Aves; order Passeriformes; family Eurylaimidae; genus Serilophus; species Serilophus lunatus. The sequence continues at coordinate 1,863,840 of VXBA01001494.1, forward strand.
ACTTGGTTACTGCCATCCCTGTTTACCATCAACTGACAAAACAATAATGTCCTTTTCTGTGCTTTCTTGTAAACAATTGGTTCCCTCACCACCTCCAAGTAATAAAAATTGTAATATATTTTACAATTATGTCCAGTACAGAATTAAACTGGTATCAAGTTAAAACCAGAAAAATATTAGCTGATTCTCTTCTGAAACTGCTGCCAGCTTTGGTCTGGATGCCTCCTATGCTTGGTCACCTCTGTCTTCTGTTGCCATTGCTGAGTCTCTCTGTTGTTCTTCTGGATCCCCTGGAAGGATACTGGTGACTGTCTGGAGAAGTGACTCGATCTGCTCCTCTGTGAGCCTTTCCTCACTTTCTTCTACCATCTGCAGGTTAAAAACAATCAATTGTCATCATTAAATCCACATTTCCTTCCTCAGCTCTAAAGGGAAAGACTTGCCTCATTGGGAAATACTTTGTCAATGGATGCAAGACACAATCTGAGCTTATTATAAAAACATTTTACAAAGTAGAACTCTTGCAGTATTTGAAAAAAGAAAGAAGAGCTCCATTGTTAACCACTACAACTGGCACTCTGGAACGAGATCCTGCTTTCCCTACAACACGGAAAACACCACTTGGAACAGACTTTCTTCCCTGGTTTCTCATCCCTCTCTCAACCTACACACTGTGTCTTGAACCAGGCTTTTCATTTAGCTCATGTTCAGACCTACCTTCCAGATCTATCGTCCCAAGTTTCTGTACTTTCATGTGAGAACCAAAATGAGATATCCTGAGAGTGGTTCCCTGAACCTTGGAATCACATCCAGCACATAGACTGTAAGTAACTAGGCCACTAAAGAAACCACCTAATCCTACAGCAGCTGTACTTTACTGGAATTTGCTTAGATGGGGAGATTCCTGAATATAAAGGCATTTAAAAGCTCTGAGCAACACAAAATAGGCTGTCACGAATCAACTACATAATTCCATAAGATTAATTAGGGACCTACTCCCACTGTGGAGCTGTGGGAACTCTTATATCACTGCCACCAGTGAAACAACTGCCCTAATTTATAAGCAGCTGTTAAAAGGAAAAAAAATCTTGTCAGAGGACTGGAAAAGCAAGTCAGAACTCTTCAAACACAAATGAAACCAATTAGGATTGTGGGGTTTGAGTCTTCTTTTTTATACAAAGTCCTTTAAACGTCCTTTGAAGAGCAGTGATTTATATTAATTATGGTTCCAAGCCAACGCAGGTTTAATCAGCTTTAGCTGTAAATTGTCAGCCATTCAGATGCATCTTGCTTTGTGAAAAGCAGAGTGGGATATTCAATTAACTTGCTTTTTTATTGATTTTTTTACAGGCCCTCTTTGCACAGTCTGATCATCTTCCCTCGGTATTATCCCCAGATCCTGGAGGAGTGGAAGTGCACACACTCGACTCCACTCATGTAGCACAAGGCAGACAGTGAACATCCATTTGCAAATGACTGTTTCTGGGGATTACCCCGATCAAAGGATGAAATTCCCTTTGGAGTGGCTTTCCAAGTACTGTTAGTTCAGGAACTACTGTAGGACACTGGCTTTGAACAACAGCCCTGGCTCTCATTCCCACCAGCTGCTACACTGTACATACACCATGTGCTAAAAGACACTACAAGCACAAAATACACTAAAAATGCACTAAAAATCCTCCTTCTGTGTGACAACTGCTGCAGCTACTGCAGCAGGGTCAGGTAATTGCTGCCAGGCTGCTTCCCAGAGGGAATCATTTCAGCAGCCTGGCCAGCACACCTTGGAGCACCAACATCATACAATGAAGTGTGGAAGTGAAAGGTGCCCCTGTCCAAGGCAAGGGAGATTGGAATTAGATATTCTTTCAGGTCCCTCCCAACCCAAACCATTCTGGGATTCTGTGGTCCCATGATAAAGTAGGTTACACCCACTCCTCAGTGCCAATCCTGCTGACAAAGCATTACTCTACACATGACCTATGCTCTTAAATTTCACAGAGGATTATCAGCCTGGTTTTCAGACTGGATTATAATGTTATTAATTGCTGCTACATTGAATTTTGAAGGTGACGGCTCTACAGCAGCAGGAAAACTACAAAGAACATGCTTTGGACAGGCAATACCAGTCCAAGCAGGACGATTATCTCTTAGTGGACGCATTTGTTACCATCCCTCTGCTTCCTGATCTTCAGAAAGATGGCACCTTGCCTAGTTTAGATTTGATTTATTAGAAAACATGGAGTCCACCCATTTTAATTTTATCCCTCCCTATTTATATCTCTCCCTCTTTCCTCCAAACACTTTAGGTACTTGCTTCTGGGAGACAGAGTTAAACATAAGGATGTAACCACAACTCAAACAGAAAAATAGCGAGTTCTAGATCAGCATCAACTCTTATTTGAAGCAGAATATACTTACATGCCTAATTACTGTTTTCTTGCATGTTCCTCAGTGGGCAGATTACTCCAAATGAGTAATGCCCCAACTCCCAGTAGGAGCAGCCACGTTGATGTCATTTGTACTGGCTGAGCACAAGGCCTGACAAACTGCAGACACGACTTGGACACTGACAGATGAGCTCTGGTGATTGCTCTGGCAGCTCCAGAAAATCGGTGAAAGAAAATAGTCTCTCATGTTTCAGATGCTCTGGCGCCATGACTGACGTCTCATTAAAGTGTTGGGAAAAGCATCTTTACAGCAAGAGGCACTGAGGAGCTCCACATTCCCTTCTGCTGACACACCCACAGTCTCTGCCACAGCGAAGTGGCAATTCCTTAAACTACTGCACCAAACTCACCTTGTGTGTCTCTCCACCAGCTCTCACACCAGGAACAGACACAAATCTACATATGGCAGGATGGACAGATTATTCAAGTTGATGCTTCAGTGTTATTTTGCTGTGATATTATTCAAGAGCTCAAAGGATCGAAAGCACAAACTATGAAAATCAATTTTTTTCACTCTTTAGAGAAGTGAGCTAACAGCCTCAGCCTGAGCCTGACTTCTGAAAACATAAGCAGCAAAGCAGCAGGCCAAAAGGCAAAATTCAAAAATTAAGCACAGACAGCATGGAGATAAAGAGACAAATGAAACTGCCCTAAAGGAAAACAGATCCCAAGGGGAACAGAAGGTCACTTAGAGGCTTATTCTACATTCAACAGATGTTCTCACAACCTTCTGATTTACAGCTGTAAGACAAAATACCTTTGCTACTGGTTAATAGGAAATGTGGTGCTGAGAAGAGAAAATATGTATAAGAAGAAGCCTATGAGACAAGTATCTTTTCAAGTACCTATTTTTCCAGCAACAATTTTACCAATATATGAAAAAATATCTATCAAAAAGCCTTGCTAACCTCTAACTTGCACTTGGCTGGAACTGTTCAAGTGACAGACTCAAACCATAAGCAGTTAGGAATGTAAAGTTTATGCTAAAGAAAACAAAAATGCAAATGTTTGAAACAAGTGTGTGACCTAAGATGTTGATGTTGGCAGTGCCACACACCCCAAAATGGGAACAGATCACCCTCACAGACGATGCCATGTGCAAACTTTAGGGTATTGTCAACCAAAGCGCTTCTGACCTGTGTGTTTTCAATATTCAGGGATTTGGGCAAGTAACAGAACTGGGCAGTGTTACAGAAATACAATTTATAGATAAAAAGCACCCTGATGTGCAGCCAGACAAGCATGTCCCCTTCTCAGGGCTGAGAGGGGGGTTTTTGAAATGAACACAGAGAAGGGCAGTGAGTCATGTCAGCTCTGTGGCTTCTGTAATAAATAATTCCCAAGTCACTACATTCAAGTCTGTACTATCCCAAAATAACTACAGGGTTTTAGCAGCAAATGCTACAGCACATCCATGTCAATCATACACACATACAATATGAGTTGCAACTATGTGGTCAAAATAATTCAGTCAAGTCAGGCCTCACTAATAACTTCTATTCCACCCACACTAGTAACAGTTATTAAACTCCCATTGCAATATTTTCACACAGAAAGCAATTTTCCCATTTCATTTCCCCAATGCTCTAAACAATATAGAGCTAATGCTCTAAACAATATAACCTACAAGAAAACCAAAGAAGGAATCAAGGAAGGAAGCAGGAAAACATTATTTTGTAACTTAATTGGCATAAAAGTCCTAATGCTAAAAATAAAAGGAGCATGTTCTCTCTACAGCTTGTATTTACCTTTCAAGCCTGAGTACCAGAGTTGCTTCTTCCTTTATTGATAATGTATTGATAAAAACAACCAGAATTTCAGAACTGTGAAATACATACAAATATTCAGAGGGAAGCTGTATTTTAGAATTTGTTTGGAAACCTAATAACCAATTTTTCACTGGCTTAAGCACCTTCTACCTACAACTGCTAAACCAGAGCTTATGTTTGGATTTAATTTCATGTATTCAAGAGCTCCAACTAACTTAACTGGACTTGAAGCTTAAGATGAGGCAACTGTTTGCTAAATAGAGAAAATGATGACAATTTTCTTCTTTCTCTCCGGATCCATCTGTGCACAGGCTTTCTAACACAGCAGAATGAAACAGGCATCTGATACCCAGCCCTGAATCTTGCTATAAGAGAAAATGCAAAGACAAATCCCTCTCCAACTGCAGCAGGAAACCCTGGCAGATGCCTCATTCCATAATGGAACCACCACTGGGAACCAGAGTTGTGCTCCTTAAACAAATGTGGATGTGGGATATTTTATTGCCTTTACACAGCCTTTCCCAGCTGCACATTTTAACAGTAGCTTTTTTTTTTAACTGAGCACTATCTATGAACTTCTCAGAGGAACAAAACCACCATAATTACCAAATCAGAATGTAATCTCAGAAATACATTAAGCACTGAGTCACGTTAAGACCTGATGGTAAATTCTCATGGCAGACAGTCATTTTCAGAAGCTTTTAAAGGTTTTATTTATGGAAAAGGCAAATCAGAAAGTAACAGCCAGTCTATTAAGATCATTTCAAAGATTAAAGGGTTTTTTCATTAATTAAATGTGCAAATCTGTATGTTCTTAGTGCCATGTACAATTGTAAGCACACAATATGAACATGGACACATACACACATAATTGTCTAGATTTTTTTTTTTACTCAGTGAAATAAGGACAATTTGGAACTTGTTTTCCCTAATTAAAACCATACCTTATCTTTCCTGCTTACCCAAATAAAAGCAGAGAAAATAAGAGACTTCATCATCCTCACTGTGCTTCTTTGAAGCTTTCAATGCTAATGTTTATTTCATTTAGTCTTCTGAGACATGACAAACTGCAAAAGTTAAAGAATAAATAAAGCCACACTGAAGAACCCCAAAAAAGTACTGAAAGAACTGACAAACTGTCTCAAGGACAAGTAATATTTGGTGGGGAACACACCTCAGCTTTACAGATCAGAATAACCTGTGGGTTAAAAGCTATTGTTTATTTGAATAATAAGCCAAGAATTCTATTTAAAAACTAAACAGTGAACTACAGTAATAAAGGAAATAGGGGTTCTGATCATTTCCAAAGCAATCAAGCACATAATTTAACTCCAGTGTAGGAGGTAGATGTTTGATGAGAAAATGAGTATTATTTCCTCCTCTGAGTAGTAATTTGAAGTTGTTCAGCAGCAACACACTAATAAGAAAAAAACACACACAAAAAAAGAAATAAAGTAAAAGACTGAATGATTGGATTAATGTCCCTCAGAGCTAATTAACCAAGTGGAAAGCAAAATACATTGTTGAGAAAATAAAATGTTTAAATCTTCTAAGATACTCCCTTTTCCAGGGGAACGTTTTTCCATTATTATTTTTTAGTCGACAATAAAAGACAATCTGCCAGCCTGGGTATGCAGACCACATAGGTATGAAGTTGACTCAGAAGGAAATCCAATTTTAAAAAGCACAGAATTAAAATCTGCTTTTCCATTCAAAAAGAAGAATGTGAAGCAATTTGTTCATTAGAAAAGATGATGCTTAATCTCCAACCCCATCAAGGCTAAGCATTAAGTAAAGCTGAACCACTGTCATGGTTAGATGAACATCACTGTCTTTTTTCTTCCTCCTTTGTGAATCACTGAGCCAGGAACAACATATGTTAAAGATTAAAACAGGAGGTCAAGATAACTGAATGTGTACAGTGTTTTACCCTGTGGGATATGAATTAGAATTTCATGCTCCTTTTGTTGCTGTTGTTGTTTGAAAATAAATCCTGGCACATGGTCTGGAAAAGACAAATATGGACAATGGCACCAATTTATGCATAAAGACTTACAAAAGACCTTGAGATCAAAAGATCACAACATAAATCTGGTATTGAGCTTAATTTTATCAAAATTGATTTATTGTTTGCATACAACTAAACCCAGGAAATTTTGTAGAGGGAGTGTAAAAAACTAAAAAGCTGGAAAGACAATAAAGCAACAATAAATATAACCATCCTCTCAGATCAGCCATTAAAAGCCTGTCAGGTAAATTTGACTCCACTCCCTGGACAGGCAGCACCAAGTAAAAGTTTGAGACATAAAAACTGTTTGAGCAAGTGAGAGACAGATATGACTTGCTTAGCATTTTGTTTAAAGCTTTTTTAAAAAGAAGATCGATGTGCCTCCATTATATGAACTGGTCAGAAGTTCTCACCATCATTTATTTCTGATTCAATTCCAGCAGCAACTTAAAGCTTTTAAGAGGAAGGGGCAAGTTCAATGGAAAGAGAATCAAGGCAATTCTAGACCTAATATTCACCTCTCAGTAGGTTGTCTCTCATCCATCAGCTGCAGTGAATTGACTTGCCTGCATGAAATCTGTGCATGGATAATCTTCTCCCTACAAACATCAAAGGAACTCTGCAGCCTCCACTGCTCTGCATTATTTTATACTCACAGAAGACAGAAATTTTGTGTGTTCAATGACTGCTACAATCTCCTTCCCCTGTCCTCACCAAACCCCCAAATGATTCAAGACAGTGATTGAGCAGCAAAATCATTTCCTGCAAAGGCTCCCAGGCTCTGGATTTCACTAACAAAACCACTCTGCAGTTTCCCAGCAGTTATTGAGCTCAAAACACTTTGATGCACTTTGATGAAAGAGTAAATGTACTGCAATTTTGTGGAGGCTTAATCTAACACAGTGTTAACAATCCAGCCAACTCAGATCACTGTAATGGTAGTTTTGGAGAAACCAGCCCTGGGAATTGCAGGGGAATTCCAATGGAACAGGAGTAACTACATCCCCAGCACTTCTATGACAATAGGAATTCAGGCTAGTCCCCAAATGTAAAAATATTACATTTTTCACAAGTTGTTTTTGATCATTAGAGAAGGGTTTTGGATAAATAATGAACTGACACTGAACTCAAATCTCATATCTGTGCACTGTAAGTTTCAGCAATGAGTTTTATCTAATTCTGACACTACAAACCTTGGAATATCTAAAGTATGACACTCTACAGAAACCTGACTTCTAATTTAAAGCCCCAAATTTCTTATACTTACCTCCTGGACTTCAAACATGACACAGAGTAAACTACTTTCAATATTTTATGGGTAGGTGAGAGAAAAAAGAACTAGGGAGATTTACAAGAAGAGGAGAGACAGACAAAACCACATGGTCACCTGAAAGCAGCAAAAGGTTATTGCATTTAAAGAAGGGGGGAAAGACTGTATAAGGCAATAAAATAAACCTGTGTCTAAGCACAGGAAGCTAACAAAGGCATGAGACAAGCTCCACACCATGGCTTATGACTAAGTGCCTAAGCAAAGCTCATGAAGCCTTAATGCTCTTGGTTGAGTTGATGATTGACACTGATCTCCTCAATCACAAAACACAGCATTAATTCCTCAGCTAAAAACATTCTTCTAAGAGGCGCCTTCAGCATTAAAATCCCTGCTCTGTGGCTGTGGAAGAAAAATAGTCCTGCTGGTACCTCTTTAATCCTTCCTCTTTTTGCAGCAAAATATGATCCTGTTACTCCTTGGTTTGGTTTCAGGATAAGATTGCAAACAGATGTTCTTAATGCAAGAGATCTTTATTGAAATAATATCCTGATTATAACAATCTCTTTATTACCATAGGGCTTTGTACTCCTAAAGAGATACTTCTGGGAATATAACAATCTATTTCTATGTAGTGACAATCCCTCTTTACATCAGAATTATGCCTAAGAGATTGACAATGGCTACTTTCCATCAGGAAGTCTGTTTATATCCATTTCTCATTCTGTATCACTGCTCACAATTCTGTGTCAGTCATTTCTTTGTAGCATGTTTGGCTTTAGAGTAACATAGAACTCTCTGCCTTCAAAACCACCATGTCATGGCACTGTCAAAAAGTGAACTACTTGATTACAGAGTTGCAGCAGCAAAAACACTCAGATTAAATATATATTCTTAGTTTCAATACTCTAGAAAATAACCTTTAATGACTCCATTGGGCATTTTCAGTGTGTGACACTGAAGGAAAGAGAGGTGGAGAATCTGTCTGAGAGAAAGATGGGCAAGTCTCTAAGGGGGTCTCAGACAGGAAGCTGACTGGATTTGAAACAGTGGATGTAAAGATGTGCATAAAGGGATACATTCAATCACTGACCATGAGAAAGTAATTATTCAATTGATCTTCAAGGTTAAAGCTGCTTCCATTTAAGCTTTGAACAGAGGCATTGTTACTCACCAGCTGGATTTCAACTGCTGTCACAGGCCTGTGGTTCAGCAGCTGGAGCTTTTCTGCCCTGGTTAAAAGCAAAGTGTAAGACAATCCACATTACTATGCAATTTGAGGATCCCCTCAAATAGTGTGACAAGAGTGATGTAAATACATTCCTGATAACTTAGGCATGAAATGCCACTGCCAGGAATAATTCTGACTGGGTTTGCAGTGTGGTTTAATTGCTGTAATTTGGGTATTTTAAACACAGTTGTTTCTTGGGGCTTTAGACATGCTGCTGTTGCCACCTCTAGTCCAAGGTGGAAAGCAGAGACCTTTAGACCATTACTGTAGTAGCATTAATTAACATGCACTTTTGCTTTGTTAATGCTGTGCAGAAATGCTAAACAACCCATCAGGGATCAGACACTCTCCTGTTACCAACACACAACCACAAGAACAATTACCATACCTAAGAAGTTACAATCCATCAGTTGAACAGCAACAACTAAATTATTCTTTCAGCCCATTGCAAATGCAAAGTCATAGTAATGAACCACAATTTAGAACAATTAAAGCTTGGAATTTATTACTCTGTAATGGGCATTTTTAAAGCATATTTGGAAGTATTTTGGAGGGGTTTTCCTCATCTTATTGGATCTGTGGGTCCGATAACCTTCCAGCTTTCAAGAGAACACAGATCTCTCCAACAGATTGATGTCTGTGTGTCTGGAGATAGCAAATCTCATTTCAAATGGCCTCTGACAGTGGCTGCCCCTGAAATCCAGCACCAGCTCACAGCCTGTACCCACACCAGACACTGATACATGTTCAAAGCCTGAGGAGCTCAGGAGAAGCCTGTGATGAGCAATTCCCTGCTCTGGTTGTACATTCACACACATGGACATGTCAGGAGAATCAGTTCAGTACTTCAGCAGCACACAGCTGACACCCAGAGAATAAGGCCCTTCATTTATCCACCAAACACACAGAATGAGCAGCACCAGAGTAATATTTTCATGGCTGGTGCCTCCTGAAGGAAAGATCCAGTACTGCCATGGAATGGATGACCCAACAGACCCTCTTCAGCTAAAAAGACCATAACTGCAAGTGACTGGGTGATGGGAACAGGAGACTGCGGCTCAGCAAAGACAACTGCTCTGCTGATAGCAAACATCAGGCTTTGTTATACCAGAGGGTTTTGTGATGTGTAATCAAAGCCTTTAAGAAAGGAAAACAACTCCAAAGAGATGACATGCTGACTGTTGGGTTTAGACCCAACCTGCTGCCAACAAAGCCAAAATGTTAAAAAAAGGAAGTTTCTCATGGATGCACATAGTACCTGAGCCATTCTGTCATCATTTTTATAAATGCTGGAAAATAATTTTTATCATGACTTTCAGCTTTGAAAGAAAGGCTTGCATTTTTTAACTGCAATATTTGTGAAATCTTAACAAGTCACAACAGAAAACTCCAAGAAATCCTTCTATTTGTTTATTATTAGATTGCTTTCCTTTTGCAGAATCAAGGATGAAAGCCAAATGTTTCCACTGGTGGGAAGCAATGAATCCACCTCCTTTGTTTTCCCATGCTAATCACTTGGATCTATTTGGCAGCTTGATGTTTACAACATGAGACTACAGAGAGCATAGCTGGATTTAACTCTGAATTGAGAGCACCGCTGTTGGTTGCTTTACTGTCAAAGAGAGGAGGTATTTTTAACTGCTGCCATCTACTACTGTCATAAGTAATGAAAGGACAGAATTAAAACCTCGATAACGACAGGAGACAAGCACTGAAATCCTTTAGAATTGAAAGCAGGTCATTTAAGGAACCAATGAGAGAAAACACTCACCTGTGTAAAAGGGAAGCAAAAGACATCACTGCCATAAAACCAGAAGTTCTAACAGGGAAGAATACTAAAGAATACTAAATAACATTTTCACTGTACAAAAATTTAGCCATTCAGCTGAATGTATGAAAGATTTAGTAGTTTTTCCTCAGGAGCTGGGGAACTGCCTGGTTCAGTGCCTGCAGCACTTGATGGAGGTGCAGAAGCTGGTGCTCCAGTTCTGGCTTTCAGTGTTATTTGCTTTATGGTCCCTGGCCAAGCACATGTTTGTTCCTCGGTTTCCAGACTTCTAGAACAGAGGCAAGTTTCTCTGAGGATACCTATTTGTGAAAGACTTCCCCCTCCTCCCAGAGCCCTACTTACAAAGACAAGCTGTGTAATGAATTCATACTTTATACAGCTTCTCACTGCACTGCACTCACATGCCACTTCTGAGATCAGAGCCTTTTCAAACAAGTCTTTTTTCTCTTCTGCAGCAAGACATATCCCACTCCAATCCATCAGCTTCACCACATCTCCAGGAAAAGCACATTACTCGAGTTTTACAAAAGAACACATAAAATAAATTTTCTCATCTTCTCATCCTATCTTTGAAATTTCTTGCCAACAAAACTTCACAGCCAAATAAACAGGATCAAATAGCCAAAGCCACTTCATGCCTGAGCTAAAGAATGTAAATCTGACTTATCCAGAGCTATTTTAAAGCAGGTAGGGCTCTGTCATGTTTATCACAGGAAGATTACTGGCAGAGCAGGAAACAGAAATAAATTAAAACCAATTACACATTGTGACTAAAACAATCAATTAGTGAAATTGTTCATGTTTTATGAAGACAAAAATATAGGGCACAATAAAAAGGGTCACCTCTCAAAGGCTTTTTGCTTATAAGCCATTAACATTGCTATAACTCATTAGGGAACTAAGTTTTACAGTAGGGCCAAACAGATCTCAAAAGCATCATTTCAGCAAACATGGCATCATTCAGGGTATTTTCAGTTTTTAAAAGTGTACAGAAGAGATAGACAACTTCCAAGTCATTAAAACATGTTATCTGAAGAATTTCATGCCTGTTTTTGATCAGCAAAGCTCCCTACTGGAAAGAATGACGCACAACATCACAAAGGAATTAACAGCAGGGTGCAAAAAAGCTACATAAATGACATATTTCATCTGAAGGTGCATGTGTAGCATGAACACTAATTAATACTAAAACATAACAACCTTTGGATGTGTTAACACATTAATTCTGATGTAAGCAATGCCATTTATTTCCATAGAGATTGAATACAGACACAGAGAAACAACCAAGTGTTCAGTAACTGCCATGTGAAAGTTGGCCAGTTATTTGCTGGTCAACTTAAACATCATTCTGATAATGAAGATGTAAAGTTGTTTTATTTTGGCAAAATACTGCAAGATGGCAAAGGGAGAACTGACTGTCATTGAAGGCATGTGGACAAACATATTGATGCTACTGTGGGTACACTGGGGAGTAGTTTGGGTAGATCTGCTCCTCCTGCAACAAAGAACTGGGGCTTTTATCTTTTCTCCTCTGTTCAGTGAATGTCCAGCTCCTCCCATTATTTAAGAAATACCAAAGATGTATGTGTAAGGCATGAAGAGTTATCTCTGCTTACTCAGGAGGTCCCTGGTAGCAGCAATTCCTGCTGTTTGCACAGAACATGGACACGGACTCCAAGCCCAGGGGACTCCCTGGATGTTTTGGTCCCAACTCTTCTCCCTGTGTGCAATTTCCAACCTTCCAGCTCATGGAAAATGAAGTGACCTGAAGGCTACAACTCTTGGTATTCCCTTGAAGCAAACACTCAAATATTGTCTCTGAAGTTCATTGTTGTGATAGAGAACTGGATTACTGAGCCCTCAGCACCAGCAGAGAGCAGGGGATGTGGTGTGAGTTGGAGCTCAGTACCCACTGCAGTGATACCAAAAATTGACTGGCAGGATCAGGGTCTCTGTGTACCTGGAATTTCTTGACAGCACATACACAAATTAGACCCTAAATATGAACAATTTTATCAGAAAGAAGCTTTAAGGAAGGCAAACACTGCAAGCCTGAACATGCATCAGGATCAGTCCTGACTGCAGTTTTTGGTATGGGCACAGACATAAGCACATGAATTCAGTTCATGCTCCACTAAATCTAAAAAATAAAATTAACTTTTCCAACTCAAATGAATTTGTCTTAACACTTTCTATAGCATGCATGTTACACTGATGCTCATTAAATAAAAAGGGTAACTGTCCCATTCATCTGAACAGAAGGTGAAGAATATTTTCAGCTTAATTGCCCCTGAATGTTAAGTATTTGTATTTTCTCTGGACTGCCTGGATTTTAGTAACACTGTTTGGAACATGAAAGCAGCTCTTTCAAGAAAAGAATACATGCAAAAGATGAGTGACAGCTGAAAGTAATTTTCTCACATAAAAGCAAGATTCCACTAATCAGAGTTAATGGTCCATGTTACAGACTTGTACAGGACCTGCCTGGTGAGAAATCTCAAAATGGCAATTACTGCTGAGGGGCTGAGCAGTGCCTCCTGCTTCCAGGCCACATCCAGCAGCTCTGGGACACAGCTGGAGCCAAGATCAGCATTTCCAGCTGAGGGCAAAATGATGTGGAGTGGGGACATACAAAGCTCAGGCTGCTGGAGACAAAAAAGTGTGCACTTATGGGGGGAGAAAATGGGTCCGAGGCCTGTCTTTGAAGGGGAGAAGTGTCTGTTGTAGAAGCTGAGGATGGAGGGTTACAAGAGTCCAATCAATTACTAATAGCGTCCAATCAAGTTATCAATCAGCACATCATTTTGAAAAAATAATAAAAATCGTTATATTCTGTTGTAGAAGTTAAAATAAAATGTATCATATTCTGTCAGCAGCAAGCAAATTCTTGCAGTGTTTATATTTTTATCAAAATCTTGTATTATGTGTCTTGGTATAGCCCATTTTTCTGTCTGCTGGACTCCCAGACTGCATATAAATATATAAGCAAGCACGTGCTGCTTTTCTAGGAAGAGATCTATAGGCCTGGGTGAGGAGAGAACAGTGTCAGTGCCAAGGCACAGCACACAGAGCTAAAAAAAAACCCCTTAAAACATCTGTGACTGTGCAGAGGCAAATTTATCCTCAGGAATGTATGTTTTATAGTTGCTAGGAACACCATAAAGTAACAGCTGTATACATAACCAAGGGTTTTATTACTGCTGAAAATACTTCAGAGTCAAATCCCAGGACCTTGAGTCAGCCACAGCAACTCATGTATAACCTGAATCCAGATCACAGGAGTCTCAAAATGTGAAATTCTCTGCACTTCAACGTCAGGATGTTTCTCCAGGGTGAAATCTGAGGGCTGGCAATGGTACCTGAATGCAAAAAAGATTGAGCCACACTGCTACAGATCAAAAGGTTAATTACCAACCAATCCAGAGGGAAACATAATAGTCTTTTTAAAGTCTATTAAATGATGCTATTGTTAAGTGAGCACTATCCTGACTTGCTGTTGAATATTCATTTAGAAAGCTCTGGAGGAGACAAAAATGACAAAGTAAATAACTCAGCCTTTAATATTGTAGAGGTTTGTATCTGTTGTAGTTTTTGGCAGCAATGAGGGAAAATACTTTTTGAAAGATTTTCAGCTCAACACTTCCCTGACTGTGTTGATTTAAAGACAAAAAGGGCAATGTTTCTGTCCAGTTTTTTTAAGATTGTAGTACTATGCAGAGATTGGAAATTTGGTTATTCCAAAATTAGATCCAAGATAGGCTATCAGTAACAGGAAGAAGCACAAGTAGAGCCAGTTTTCATTTAATCATAATTACAGAGCTCAAGCTTAATAAATGTTCTTTTCATGCAACTCCATTCCCCCTACCTTACAAAATATGAAGCTGTTCCAGGGACTAAAACTGGAAAATTAACTGCTAGTGGCACACTGTATTTCCAAGTAAAACATGGCTTACTGTACTGCAGCATCAGCCAAAGCTTGAGGCCTCAACAAGGTAGGTAATAAAACTCACTCTGTCAGTTCAGAGCTTTTAATTTAAAAAAAAAAAATCTCCATTCTGGTGTTTCATTCTTACCAAATTACCTGATGAAAAACTGTGGAAAAAGTTCTGCTTTACCACACCTTACTAAGTCAGTGAAACATATGCTTAGGTGTCTTTGAATTTGCTCCACTAGCAAGGCAGCTCTCTGAAATGACTTCAAAAGGTTTAAGTTGTTTGCATGCATTAGTATTTATTTTTAAAATTTGCCTTTTAGGAAATTTTTTCTTCTGGTTGTAACACTAATGAGAAAAATCCCTCACAAAATGGATGCTGGTCTGTTAACCTGGTATTCTGAGTAGGAAATATCAGCAATAACAGAAAGTCTTGAGGTGATTTTCCAGGAGCTGCACATTTGACAACACAGGGCTATCAGCCTGACAAGCACTGCATGGTTAGTACTGCAGCTTTGTGGAAAAAGGGGAGGAAAAATAGGAATTCACTTGATTAAAAGCCCTGCTGTGCCTCTGTTGCTGCTCCTTCTCTGGATGGTGTCTATTTTCCTTTCCCTGCCTGGGAATTCTCCCATACACGAGCACAGCCTAGTGCTGAGGGCTGCAATCACAGGCTGAGCAGGGAATGCCAGCCCATCCCACTGCCTGCCTCCAGCAGGTTTTTAGGTAGAGCTGTAAATCCCTCTTATCTTCAAAGTCCTTGTATTAGAAAAGAAGTTTCTGAGAGTAATTAAGAGCACAGAAAAACTGCTTAACTGTTTTCTGCTTGATTAGAGGCAGAGCCATGACAAGGAATTCAAAGGGCAGAGGGAGCAGTCTGAGATGATGGGGTGTTTCTGACCAGTTGTGCCCTTTAATCAGATTGATTTGTCTGAGGGCAGACACCAACTAACAAAGATAGATCTATCTTAAATCAAATCAGGTACTTTCAGAGAGCTGTTACCAGCACAGACAGTGTATGGCCAGCTAAGAGATTAAGGGAGACAGCACATCTTGGAGTGCCTTACCCAGAAAGGAAGCAGCAAAGACACTCTGGAATTCATTACTCTTCGTGGGAGGAAAGGTCATGGCAGAGATCATGCAAGGAAGGTCCTGGAGAGGAAACACTGCAGGTTCTTCCCTCTCAAAGGGAAGAAAGCTCTCTACAAGACAGCTGGGACAAAATCTCTAGTGAAGTCTTTTATACAAACACCACCTCCATCCCACAGAATGGAAATGATCAAAGCCTTTAGTTTTCCATTTATTTAACAAGAGAGCAGTATTAAAATGACCTTGGTTATGAATCAAAGGGCAGCTCAGAAGTTCCTTGGAGGCATTACTATTTTAAGTGGTTTAACATAAAGTGCATTATATAGTAATTGCACACCATATGCTTTCTGTTTCTGTGTGAAGCAGCTGCCAGATGGGCTCTGACATTTCTAAACTGAAGTGTCTGAATGGGAAAGATTAGAGGATGGAAGAATTACCAGGATCACACCAAACAATTCTGTTTCTTATTTTGTAATGTACGTGGCAAAGGCAGAGTTGGCAAGTTCCTTCCCAGATGACAAGGACATTAACACAGAACTAGCACAGGATGCTCATAAAACTCAGGTATCACCACCCAAAATGAGTTCTGATAAGCCATAAATAGAGTGAATTTGTCACCTAAACTAGTGGTTGGCTCTTCATCCTCATCTTTTGGCCATTATGCAGAAAGAAATGATTTGGGAATAATTCTCTTGTTCAGCTTATAGACTGACTCAGAAAAAGGGCAGAGAGGATGATACTATAAGCCAAAGGTACCTTCCAGGATCTATAAAAAGCTCATTTAAAGCTTGTAACTAATTTAACCTTTCCAGCAGTGCTATATTCCAGCTCACTGAACAGGCAGGCAGGGGAAAGTGAGTATTTGTCTTCTACAAAATAGTCAGGCACTATGGGACACAGATTTTGTAGCCAGAATCCTGTGTGTTGTGACTCCAACCATTTAGTACTTCACTCTTGGAGGTTCGATACAGGGGAGCAGTTGCAGCCAAGGTACCTAATGTGGTAACAGAGCTCTCCTGCCTTTTTATAAGAGTTAACCCTTTGATCCTGGTCAAATTCTACCTGAAAGAAGTTTAAAAATGAGCTTTATGCAAAAATAAACCCTTTGACTTCTAATAGGACTTTTATACCTACATTATTCAGTTACTTTTACTCTGAAAAATCCTGCTGTGCTTTTCTGACTCCTGCTGTCTTTTTGCTCTTCTGCTGGTGCCTTCCTAAACTGCTGCCTTCCTAAACTGCTGCCCTGTACAGACAGAGAAAAGCTTACTTCAAACAGGATTGTTTCACATTACCAGAAATAAAGGATGCTCCCTACTTACTCAAGAAATAGTTTGATGCCAATTTTAAGACACTTTCACTGCCACACCACCAGCTCCTTACAGTAAACAGGACTTTTATAACAGAGTATTTTCTCCATGTTTCAACAGCAGGACTAAACACTGACACACTGACCTGGCAACTTCACCAAAGAAAGCACGACGAGCACAGTTCCAATATCCATGACAAAGCTTCCAAGTACCACCACCCCTATGTCTGCAATTCCAGAGCTGCTGATATCCTGGATGTGAGCAATTGTTTGTAGAGAGGGGGCACTGAAAGTCAACAAAATAGCTGACAATCTGCTTTCTACTCAACTTCCTCTGCTTTGGACAGTGGAAAAAACTTGCCTTGCAGCACTGCACCCTCCAGATGCTCTCACTGTGCATTTCTTTTTGTGACACATCCAAATTAATAAAAGGCTCTTTCCCAGAGGATGAACTCCTTGGGAGCATTTCCAGCAGGGAAGAAAAATGCAGTCAGTATCTACAGAGCATAAACTACTCGTTTGAAGTACAGGAGGAGTCATTTAGAAGCAATTAAATATTAGCTCTTTCTACTTTAAAACTCAGATTAGAGCTCTCCAAGCAAGTGGCCAACTGATTCCATTCCTTTGGGTCTGACTACTTACAACAGGCTTCACCCACACTCTGCACAGAGGTTCAAGAGGATTATGTGTTTCAAGCACTGTGAACAGCCACTCACACCACTGTCAAAAAGGAAAAATGTCCTTTGAGTTTTCTTGTAACCGCAAAAATCTTATTTTCTGTGCAGAATTTCCCAAAATAAGAATGAACTGTATGTTCAGTTTCATTAGAAACCTTCCCTCCCTGCCCTGCAGTTGATTAACACAATATTTAGGTAACTGAAATGTACAACTCTAAGATCCTAGTGGACATAAATATCAGTGGACAAACAGCACATAAAGAAAATATAAACATCTTGCTTTCCTAAACTTGAGTAGAGAGTGTAACCCTGAGAGAGTATCTGCAGCAGATGGGGTTCACAGATCCTCGTAAAAACATGGACAGGACTCTGTCTGAGAAATACACTGGTAAACACAAGCCCACTTCAAGAAATAATCACCCATGTAGGTGCTAACAAGTAAAGGAAAAGACATTTTGGCTGAGTATTTAAATAATGGCAGAAAATACTCAAAATATGTTTATCAAAACCAGACAGATTATCATAGTTTGTAAATGGGGGTCAGTTTTTCAACACTGCCAGAGTTTATACCTCTATTTAAAGGCACATCTCTACTTACTTGGTCAGCTTATGGCCTTTCATTGCTATGAGGAAATCTCTCACAGTCTCAGGGCTCTGGTATCTACAGGGTGTTTTTGAAATGTACTTCAGTGTCTGCAAGGGATAGAAAGAAAGTATATTTTATTTCACAGTTAATATTTGCTTTACCAGTTGTGTATTAAAAGTGTCCTCAGCACTAGTCAGAAAAACTAAAATGTTATTTCAGGTTTGAGGGTTTGGCTTTGTGTTATTTTTTAACAGTGGGAAGTGCTGTCACAGATGAGACAGGTCACTCACACTGTTCTGTCTTCAGTAAGAATATACTGAAGAAGTATCTAACTACAACTTTTTGTAGTGGAAATTACCTTAGTACTTATCCAGAAAGCCCCAGTGAATTCCTTCTGCACAGACATGACCCAGGCAGCTCAGCACACACCCAGGTGAGAAATAGAGCTCTGCCTGTTCCCTCTGGCTCTGGAACAACAGCTATCTGACCTGTCCAGAGCTGTATGTTGAAGGGTACAGGAAAGGAGAGAGTTTTAGCTCTGACTACTAAAAATCCACCCTGTTTGTGAAAGACATTTGCTTTCTTGAAGTAATCTCAGCTGATGAGAACAGTGATCAAGACACAGCTGTGCTGAACGGCATCACTTATTTGCTCTTCATTTAAAAACTAATAAAAGAAAAACTAATAAAGAACCAAGATATGGAGCTTGGGGTTTTACTGTGGTGTTCATTTTTCCTTGTTTTGTTTTTGTTTTTTGAAAGCATTTCAGAAAAGTTCAATACTATTCATCCCTAAATCCTCATGTTAACTTCTGCCAAGTTTTCATGTGCTCAGTGCCAGGGACACTCTCAGTGCCAACCCATAAATCACTCTTTAAGCTTCTCTAATCTATGGTTGTTTTCATCCATTATCTGCATATTTGGCAATGCTTTCTTAAAGTTCATGGAAGTAGGTTAGGTGGGTTGCCATGAATTCTGCAAGGATATTGTATTTTAGAAATGTTTATCTGTCTTGAGACAATTTATCTTTGCTCCATTTTTTTACGTTACACCCACTAACCTCAGCTAACTTTTGCAGCAGATGTTGCATTACTTTGCTTTGTTTAAAACAACACAATATCTAACAGATGGATAACACACAATGTCACTTGACCTGAGTAAAAAAACCCAATGTGTTGATAAAAAACTCCACAAAAATTCCAGTTCACAGCTGAGTTTTCACTGGAAGTAGCTTAGAATCTTCCTAAATATTTATTGTTGCTTGAATTAGACCTCAAAATGAAGAGTTGGAAATAATGAGCATCAATAGGAAAGGGAAGAAAATCCTTGCTTTGTCTGCACTGTGTGCATCAGCAACTGAAGGGTTTCAAAGAGCACTGTCAGCATTTGTTTGGAATTAAGGAAGAAAGTCTTCACCTGTTGATACTGCACAGCACATAAAGTGACTCCTGATGCACTTACTGCTCTGCTAATACAGACACACAGGATATCACATGCCCACATTATCAATAATAATAATAATAATAATAATAATAAATAACACCCCCCTAATACTTTGAGTTTCTTTCTCAGAAAATCTTTAAACTGAGTATTTATATTTGAAAAGTCAGAAGCCAGAAAGGAGCTGAATCAGTATTCACAGAGCAGAAAAAAAACAAAAAAACAGATGCTGGAAAAAATGAGCTACAGGACCAGTATGGTAAATAAGAAAATACGTAAATGTATTTTCAGTGTATTTCCATTAAAATCTGCTATAATTGAAAAATGCTTGGTGAGGGAAAACAGGCTTCAACAACACAGGGTAATTCATCCTTTTTAACAGAGAGTTGATGAAACATGAATTTTGAGACCAGTTTCAGTGGACTACTGAGAAATATATTTAAAAGCATAGTAAGGTAACCCTCTTTTCTGTAAGCCCTGTCTGACCTTTCCTGATGAAATTAATGAAATATTATGTAATAGAATTATTTAATAGGAGTGATTTCCAGTTTAGTAATTTCTTGGTAATTTCAAGTCATGAAAATGCCAAATATACAGCAAAGCAAACTTCCCTTCAGTTGGTTATTTCAGTACCAATGGACACAAGCCTGCACAGAGCATGTGAAGACACACTCAGCAAGGACAAAGATAATCCTATCAGATCAAATTGTGGTTTTCTTCCATGAAAACATAAAGAAAATACCCACAGAGTTTACACAAGCTTCACTCCATGCACAAAACCAAACACCCTGTATGTATTTAACATATAACAAAGCAGTACAAGCTTTAAGGTGCACTCTGATAAAATTTACTTACAGGATCTTTCTCAGCTGTTTCAGAGAAGTACAGGCAGAGACTGACAGACTCCATGAAGGTTTAATTCAGATTTTTTGTAAGCCCCTATTTTGTTGGGAATTACAACTCTATACCTTTTCAAACAAAGCCAGAACTAATACAAAACCAAAGCCTAGGCCAAATCTTATTCACATGAGTAGTTTCACTGCTCAACAGAATTACTCATGCAAGCAAGGCAAAGTGCTTTCAGCTCACTGTCAATCATGGTGCTGCCCATGCAATTCTCCAGCACAGACACAATGGGTCACACTGCAAGTCTGTACCAAGTTGCTAACTGGAGATTTTAACATGTTAATATTTGTATTGTATGATTTTAGGAGTTCTTTGTACCAAGAGGTGAAACATTTATAACCAACCTGGCACCCAAATGATCTTACCTGTATGTGTGATTTTGGTTTTCTTTTGACAAAAAAAAAACAAAAAACTTAAAATAATCTATTTTAGTTGGAAATTATTAATTTAATTCTGTTAATATAAAAACACCATGTGTGACCTGTGCCTCAGCTTTGGAATCATGACTATGTGATATCATTAATTCATTAGATGATAATGAGTTCTGTGTTTTATAAAGATTGAATACTTGGAATTAAAAAAAGTCCCCACAAAACTTAACAGTTAAAAAACAGGGGAGTTTAAAATTCTTTTTGTGATAGATTTCAATAACAACAGCTCTGCCCTGACAGCACAGTTACCCTACAAACCAAAATAAACTGATCATGGAAAAGTGGAAAATAAAATATTTGAAGGGGTTTTTTAATAGAGGATTTTTAACACCCAATTATTAATATGCAAACCTGTGAATTACTCCAGCTTGGGCTAATTTGGAAAGGACTGTCACAGTGCTACTCACTTCATACATGATTGTGTTCAGGTTCTGTTGGCCAGAGCTCTGCTTGTTTTTCCCACTCTCTTTGCGCTGCTGCTTAAGATCAGTAAGTAACTGGAACACCTGAGGGGGAAAAATAAAGCATTTTGGACCATTTGAGAGTATTCTACCTCAAAATATTACAACAGGAAAATACAAATGAAAAAGGAAAGTCCAAGTAAATGAAAAACAAAAAAGGTGTGGCTGTTTTGGTGGATGCACCAGCAGTTGAAAGGACAAATATTTTGGCCTCAGAGTGATGAATAGGTATATAAATTGCCTTTTAATAACTGTGACTATTTTAAACAGATTTTCAGCACCTGTTAAATGGTATCCAAGAGCCCCAAAGGAGAAGTTGTCAGGGTGAAAGTGATTTGTTTATCTCCTGTCCTGAACAGAGCTGGGTCATGCCCTGCTGTGCTGGCACTGAAATCCCATTTACACGAGTGATGCTTGAAGCCACATCTCCCACAAGTTTATGGACCCACTGGATTTGTTATGACAGATGTGCCTACAGCATTAAAATGGATACATACCCTGCCTCACAGAGATGCATTTTCACATTACCTGCAAAACAAAAGTAAAC
Source organism: Serilophus lunatus (assembly GCA_013399895.1). NCBI lineage: Eukaryota > Metazoa > Chordata > Aves > Passeriformes > Eurylaimidae > Serilophus > Serilophus lunatus. The sequence goes on from VXBA01001494.1 coordinate 1,885,727, forward strand.
TCTGCACTGCCTACACTGCCAGGAACAAACTGACTCAAGGCTTGACCTACAGATGCTCCCAAGATTAACGACCCCATCTTAAATTCCAGTGCAGTTACTCATAAATTTAACACTAAATGTTACAGTGGCCAGCACAGTGTTCTGGCATGTGAAATCACAATGATTAAATCAGCTCCCTATTTCATTACAATGAGGGAATACAAGCAGACATTCTTGAAAAGCATGTAAGGAAGTTGCCTTCACATTTATGATGCAGCAAATGCTAATACAGGAGTGAGACTCATCATACCTAGAAATGCAGCAAAACATGCAGACAGCATCACAACTACTCTTTTATTCCCATTTTAAACCATGTCAGATTGAAACTTCAGATGTTTTGCTTCAGCCTTCACAGCATAACCAGAGTCAACACCCACAGCAAAGCAACAGAACATTTCTCACTTTTTATCTTTTATTTTTAACCAGCTTCATTCAAGATCCAGATCCATTTCTAGTGTTGATAAGTTCTGAATAGGACTATTTTTTGCTATATTAATGCCACTATTCCTTATTAGCTGTGCCAAGGCACTGTAGCCTCCTCAGGACTCCAGACTGAGGGGCAGCACTGGCTTCCAAGAATGTTTATCCTGAGTAACATCTCTCAGACCAGCTTTAAAAAAAACCTTTCAGGGCTATTAAGGCTGCATTTCCAGTAGATCTGGCTTTAATACAACTCTGCATTGATAAGTTACAGCTTCTCAGATGTTACTGCAAATCATAAGGTGAAAGGTAAATATGAAACACTGATTCCAGCAACTGAAAAATGTTTAAACTTTCTGCAAGAATTTTGGGACCAAACAGATAATAATGCAGTATCCATTACTAGCAAAAAACATTTCCAAATCTTCTTTCAAAAGGTTTTTTTCCCTTAAAAACAAATCAAATGCAGGGGGGGTATAAATCCCATATAAAATGTAAAGCAAATATTCAGTTTCCAAAGATTACACAAGGCACAGACGACAGCTTTAAACTGCTGGTTTAAAACCAGGATGCAGATAAACTTGCCTCAAAGTTGCTCAGCAATGCAGCATTTGCATCTTTTCTGAAAGGAAAAATGAAAACAATTAATTATGTTCCACATGAAAAGGGTTTTTTTGCAGAGTCCCAGACTCTTAAAAAAAGAAACCACACCAAGAAATCTATTTTTGGTGATCCTGCATTACAAAGCTGTTGCCAACTCTGAAAAATATTTTTCCATACTGTTAGTAGAATTATGACACAGAGCATACCTTGCACAATTTGCTTCATAAATCATAATACACTTGTACAACACCCCCCTTCTACTCAGCCAGACTACACTATTCACTCACCCAATTTCACACACTAAAACCAAGTTGCTTTGCTTCTTCCCTACAAAAAAAGGCCTCTAGCTTTATTTGAACAAAGACTGATAGGAAAAATAGTTCAGATTACACCCACTATTCCTTCATTAATCAAGAGCAAAGAGAAAGAAAATACAATGACAGTTTTAGTACCATGGACATATGTGTGTGCATAGACACAGATATGGCTAGATTAAATTTACCTGTATCAGTAATTTTTTTTTTACTGAGCATTGCACTTCCTCTTTAGTTTTTCCATATTTATGTGCCTACTTCTTTATCAGGAGGGCAAGGCTGAGAGTTTCTCATTTTCCACTAACCAAACATTCTTAATTGAGTCCCAATTAAGAAAGAATCCTTACCCACTGCTGGCAGGGTGATTGCAGAGTCATGCCTCTGTTACCACTGGATATTGTCATTTTGTATTTTTAAACTAAAAAAAAATAAAAAAGGGAGGAAAAACTGACCCAGAACATCCCAACAACACATTCTGCTGAGCAGTCAGTAACCACAACAACAGAAAGTTTCCAGACAAAAGGAAAAAAAGGCTTTTCTCAGGTCTGGGCAGCAGCTTATGAAAAAAAAAAAAAAAGAAAGAACAAAAAAGGTACAATGTGTTGTTAAGCACCGTCAACTGTTTGAATAGAACTGTCCCGTTCATCACTTTCAGACGGGTTAAATGCATCCACAAACTTCCACAGGTTCTATCATTGTTTTTAAATGAAAAGGACCTTCTAAAATACGCTGAGATGAACTTCAACTTCCATTTGCTGACTGGAGTGAAACTTCAGCAAGTGAGCTCACGCACGCATTAGCTGTCATTCATGTTTCACAAACCATATAGCTTTTGTTGGGAGGTAAATGCAATCCTTCAGAATGTTTGCATTCAGGCTGCGGCTACAGAAATCCCTGCGGATCAAAGACGTTCTTTGTTAGGAAGAACAATGCTCCAGGACAGTTACATATGGAATTGTTCAGTTAAAGTGAGTGAAAGGGTCATACGGAGTAAATAGGATGCAAATGAGCCTGTGGAGTCAATCTGAAGTTAAATTAATTAAGACAACTGTCTCCTTTTTAATTCAAAAGCACTTTGTCATTTGTATTTTCTCCTTCTAACAATGAGTCAGTCTCAGATCTTCAACAGTTTTTCTTGTGCTCAAATCCTGGAACTATCAACTTTTGCAGAACTTATAAAGTAGAAATAAGATTTCCTTCAGTCCTGACTCTCATGAAACAACTATCAATTTTACACTCAGGAAACAAGAAATCCCAAATAATGAACTCTAAATAATGAATTCTACTGTATAGTTTTAAGCAGTCAACTAAACAATACACTTAATTTTTATGAGATTAAGACTTAAGCAGAAATTAAAGGAATTTTTATCTTAATGCCATAAGTATAAACACTCAATAGAATATTTAAATAAGTAGTAGTTGCTCAAATTTTAATCCAAACCAAAATATTCTTGAGGTCTTCTGCATACACCAAAAAATGTGTTAGCATATGGCATCTTACATCTACAATTATCACTGCCAGGTCACATTTTTAAGGCTACTGCTTAAAATGTGTTGCATATTTAAACTCAAACGTTTTCTGGAGGGCTCTTTTCTCTGATTGCAGTTCTGGCATGGTAAGAACCTGGAGCAGTTTTCCTCTTTGCAAAGCTTCCCTCTACAAAGGCCATGAAGCAGGAGATAAAAGATGAAGATTAAGTTCCTACAGTAATTTAAGTGCAAAAAGGACTAAATTGTTCTGTTCCAACTCAAGGAACCTTCACCAACAGTTCAGGACTTGAGCCCCCAGGTCTTCTACCTCTGAGGCACCTCCTTTTGGTACTGAAAGAGGCAGCACCAGTTCATTTGTGCTACTCAGGGAAATAAAACCAAGTGTACAAGAATAAAACCAAGTGTACAAGAATCATCAGAGATTTACTATAACTGGTATCAAAAGCATCTTTCTCAGTGTACAATCAGAGCAGCTCATTTCTCCACAGGGTGCTACTTGTCTTATGTCATACAAACCTTCTTACTTGTTATCTGCTTTTGAATATTATGATGGTAAGAGAAGATTTAATGACAATAAAGCATCCATGGATTCCATGAAGTGCTCAGCTGACTTTGGTGGATGGTGATACATCCCATGAGATGTGCCCCCCATCATTAAAGACCAGCACCACACAGAAACACAAAAATTAAGGAGTTCCACAGAACTCTCAAGTTTCTATACTTCAAAACAGGTCAAATCCTACTGTTTTGTGCCCAGGTTACATTAACAAGTCGCCAACACAAGTGCTGTCAGTGTAGTAAAGCAGAAAACACCCTCTGGTGTAACTGCCCTGAAATATCGGCCAAAATTCTGTCGTGTTTGCAGTTGTTGGTGCACAACACTCAGGTTTCCTGCTGTCCCAGAACACCCAGGTCCTGCAGTGTCCCCATGCCCCCTGGAATAACTCTCCCAGGAGCTGCCAGAGGATTCTCGGGGCAGAAAGGGAGATGGGACAAAAGCAGGATTCACGCCGAGCCGCCGCCGCCTTTCGCCCAGACCCAGGGCTCTTAAAGCAAATAAAACCCCCTCAAATGCCTGCACTCACTGCTGGGGGCTAAAGGGCCAATGCACCCCCCTTACACTCACTGTACACACCCCCCCCACAGGCCATGGAGATGTACCCCCCAGCTGTTCACACACCTCCCCCACATAGGTGTAATCCACACACACACACATCCCACACCCCCCACATACGTGTAACCCCCACACACATCCCACACACCCCACAGAGATGTAACCCCCACACACATCCCACACACTCACACAGGTGTAATCCCCACACATACCCCACGGACATGTACCCCCCTCACACA
>VXBA01001494.1:1912011-1939708 GCA_013399895.1 Serilophus lunatus
TCGGGGTCGGGATCGGGATCGGGATCGGGGTCGGGGTCTGGATCGGGATCGGGGTCAGGATCGGGCTCGGGCTCAGGCCCCGCCCCCGCGGCCCCGCCCCCGGGCGGGCACTGCCCACACCCAAGATGGCGGCGGCGGCGCCGGGCGGGAGCGTGGCCGGGCTGTGCCCGCTGCTCCTGCTCCTCCCGCTGCTCCCGGGGCCGGCGGCGGGGTCCGCCGGGATGCTGCAGCCCCGGGACACCCCCTCCCGCGAGCGCAAGGAGCTCGGCGGCCTCTGGAGCTTCCGCGCCGACTTGTCCCCGGGCAGGGACGCCGGGTTCGCGCAGCGCTGGTACCGGCAGCCGCTCCGGCAGGTACCGGGGGCGGCGGGGCGGGGGTGTCCCGGCCCGGGAGGGTCCCCTCCAAGCCAGGCGTCCTCCCGCTCCGACAGCACCGCTTCCCCTTTCTTTCCTCCCTCCTTCCCTTCCCCACCGGGTTCGCGGAGCGGTTTCCCTTCGCCCCGCGCCCTGCTCCGGGTTGTGGCCGTGCAAAGGTTATTCCTAAGGCAGTTCCTAATTAAGAGCAGCCCCTAATGAGCCCTCTGGTGATCCCGCTGCTGCTCTGAAGCCAAGAAAGCGTTTGAATGACCCGCAGCCACGTCCAGGTGCCCAGCACTGACCTGCCCTGGGCAGCTCAGACTCAGTAAAACACGCCTGGGAAGGGCACGGGGATCCTTTATTTCCAAGTTTCAGAGTGCTGGTAAACGAGTTGTGGTGTAAGTGAAATCTGCCAGGAAATTAACGCCATTGCCTGAAACGAGTTATGTATTCTATGCATAAAATGTGTAAGTCATTGTGAATTCCTATTTTGAGTCCTTTGGACAATTTTTTGGCCAAGTTGTGGAAGGAGGGAACAGCTAAAAGACGCTGGGCTGCGGGAAGTTTTGTGCAGAGCCAGCTAGAGAGGAAGCCTGGATTATTATTATCCTGGGTGAATATGCTCAACATACTTTAAACATCAGAGAATCTCCCAGAAGGAGACACATGTTCTGACCATCCCAGGCGAAGGATGTCCTGCATCAGATACTAGAAAATCCACTGTGTCCTCCAAGGATTTTGCCACTAGGATTTTCTGGGCACAGAAATAAGGGCACAGTTCTCTGCAGTGCCAGTGCTGAGTCAGCCATGCACGTGATGCTCACCCTGGGCAGCCAGACCTTCCTCAGGAAAGGGGAAGCTGCTGCAGCCCTTGTTTGTGCAACATCACGAGTGCAGCAGCTGCTAAAAATGAGCAGCTCTGCTTGGCAATAACACCTGGATTCTCGATGTTCAGTGTGTTGTGGCACCGTGCCCCTCTGATCTTTATGTTAAAATGAGCAGGTGAATTGATTCTGTTGTAATCCCAGGGAGTTTCTGTTGCTCTCAGGGGGTGCAAAAGGCTGAACTCATCCCCAGACCCTCTCCATGAACCTTCCCTAAGGAATCTGGCCCAAAATACTCATCACCCTTTTACTACAGCTCTTAGCCTGACAAGCAGCACCCCCAACAACCCCTGCATTGCTCACCCAGCTGGAGCTGTGCAGAGGAAGCTACAGGCTGTGGAAAGCCCCAGGCTGAAACAACAACCTGGTTGGGTTTATTTTCCCTCTCTGATCCCACAATACCAGAGCCACTAGTGAAAGCACTTCTTTGTACAGCAGGAGGGGAAAAGATATGAGCAGCTGCTTCCTGTGTGAACAGGCAGATTCCTGTGTCTGGTACTAACTAGGACTTGTGTAGGACCTGTGACGGTTTCTAAACGGGTTTTCCCAAGTATTTCCACTTGTCAAAGGGATTGCAAGGGCGTCAGTGGAAGGGGACCCCTCCAGTACAGATGTAACGACCAAGGCAGTAAAATGTCTCTTTTTAAATGATCTATTCCCTCCTTTTCTATGCAATTCCTGCCAGAGTGGTCCCGTGATGGACATGCCAGTGCCCTCCAGCTTCAATGACATCACTCAGGATCCCACCCTGAAGAACTACATCGGCTGGGTGTGGTATGAGAAGGAGGTGCTGCTCCCTCTGCGCTGGCTGCAGGGCTCCCCCAGCACCAGGCTGGTGCTGCGTTTTGGCAGTGCCCACTACTACTCCATCGTGGTATGTGAGCTTGTCCTTGTGCTTCCAGGATTGTCCTGCACTGGGATCAGTCCCGTGGCTTGTTCAGCAAATGCAGCTCTGCCTAAATGTTGTGTCCCTTTGCTGTTTTCTTAACTCGTGCCTGTTTTCCCCCAGCCAAGAATTTGGCTGTGATTTCCAGTTCCTCTCACTGTCCAATAACTAAATATTTCCTCACTACCAGATCTGCCCAAAACTGTGTCTCTCAGTGACACAAGATGTGACCTAGGCCTGGCTCCCAGCAAAGGAGGGGCTGCTGGATTGATCCTTTTTGGATCAAGAGCCCAGAAAAGCCTTCAGAATGACTGGGCATCCGACTGCCCTTTGCTGGGCTCCTTCCCTTCTCTGTGCTTTGCTTGCCACAAAAGCTCAATAACCCCATTTTTTGGGGCTCACAAGTGTTTTCTCTTGCAGTGGGTCAACGGTGTGCAAGTGGTGGAGCATGAAGGGGGGCACCTCCCCTTTGAGGCAGATATCAGCAGCATCATCCAGGGCAGCCCAGGGGCCCTGTGCCGCATCACTGTCGCTCTAAACAACACCCTGACCCCCCACACTCTGCCCCCAGGCTCCATCCACTACATGAGTGACAAATCAAGGTGAGTTGCCAAGGTGCTGTTCTGCTGGGCTAATCCCAAGGATGAGAGAGTGGGAATTTATTCAGCTGCTGGTGTATAAAAACCCTCCAAGTAACTTATGAAAGCAGGGGATTGTATTGTGCTGAAATTCATCAGTCGAGCAGGGAGGAGTTAGGCTTTGGTGTTACAAGAAATCAGCACTGAGCTGTTGCATCTGTTTTATACACAGGGAGCTGAGATTAAGTGATTTGTCAAGTTGAATCAATGGCAAGTTTGAGAAGCTTGAATTCAGCTGGAAACTTCAAGTACCAGCTATCCTGAAGGATCAAACCCTTTGGGCATCAGGTGCTTGTTGCTGGCAGAATCCTCCAGGAGCACCACTAAAAGACAGAGCCACCCTGTTGTAAAGACTTGTTTTACCCCCCAGCAGCTATGATTACTTTTTTTTCCTTTTTTTGCATTGCCAGCATCCATATTCTGCCTTCAGCTCTTGTGTAATGGAACTTAATGTGGCCATTTCTCCTGTCTTGCTCACCCAGGTATCCCAAGAACTATTTTGTACAGAACATCTGGTTTGATTTCTTTAACTATGCTGGAATCCATCGCCCAGTTGTGCTTTACACCACTCCTTCTGTCTACATAGATGATATTACTGTGACAACCACCTCAGCAGAGAATGTTGGTAGGTCCAGAGCAATTACAGCAGCTACCTCAGGCTCCAAGTGGAGATGACAAGGGCAGCAGGGAAAATATCCTGCAAAATTCAGATTGAATTTGTTTCCTAGTGGCTTTCTCTTGAGCCTGAGCTGACCTATTGCACAGCTCAGCAGCTGCAAGAATGTGGTTCAGAAGCAACAGGAAAAAAAGAAGTGGTTGCAAGAGACTATTGTTAAAGGATGATCAGGTGCTTCTTGAAGTAGAATTTCTCAGTAGGAACAGTCTTCCTGCCACTTAAAGGAGGATTGTCTCTAAGTGACAGTTGTGTCATACACAAATCTTGCTGGAAACTTCTGGACCACAGGGCAGGTCACACTTCTTACATTCAGTTCATGCCACTGTTGTTCTCCCTCATTTTTGATGCAGCAGTATGTGAAAACCCTCCCACGTGTGATACACGATTCTTCCTGTTTTGTCAGTCTCTGATTGTCTTTTGTTTCCTTTGAAGCAGCAATGGTGCAGTACCAGGTGTCAGTTGTTGGCAGCACAGACTATTCCTTGTCCCTGAGTTTACTGGACCAAGAGGGGAAAGTGGTTGCTACAGGAGATGGGCCAGAGGGAGAGCTCAAAGTCCTGAACCCAAATCTTTGGTGGCCTTACCTGATGCACGAGAACCCTGGATACCTCTACTCCTTGGAGGTAAAGTGCCTTTTCTTCCTTTCTGTGTGTTAACTCTGGCTAACAGGGCTAAGGAACTGCCATGAGGCCCATCTTCCTTTCTCTCCTCTCATGGGTCCTGTTCATGTGGCCAGAGTGGCATTTCTAATTAGGCAGGAACCAAATGAAGCTTTCCCACCTTCCTGGGTGCTGAGCTGAAGGGCTGTCAGTGAGAAGGACTTGCCTGGAGTGCACACACATGTGCTCTGAGGTGCTACCCCTTCATGTTTAGGGACCAGCCCATCCCATTTGAGACAGTACAGGGCAGGAGATGTCCTGAAAGCTGAGAGCAGAATCTCTGAGGAGCAGGCTGATAGGCTTTGCCATGCAAGGAGCTTTCTTCCCACTCTGCAAGACAAGAGTTCAGCTTCCACACCTAGAGCCTGAAGGACTGTGTGAGTTAAGGATCTGTAGTGATGCCAGATGCAGAAATCAGGGCAGATGAGCTGCTGTGAGTTTCCAGAGGCTCAGGTTAGTGCCTCTTGTGAGCAGGTGACATGTCAGTCATTGCCTGGTATTGAGGTACAGGGCAGAAGAGGTGTTCTGCTGGTTTTCCTGTGGGGATAAAATGGGCCAGACGAGTAGGGGGAAAAGATACTGAATCTCTTGGGATGAGCAAGCCCCAGAAGAGTCATCCAGGGTTCATTCTTCAACTTCTCCACCTTGGATTTCTAATTTCTGCTTAATCAGACCTGGCTTCTGCCCTGAGGACCACAGGGGGTGGCTGAAGCAGCGGTGAGGAGCAGGTCTGCTGAGGCAGGGCTGGGATGGGAGGTCCAAGTAGCCCTTATAGAGGGGAATGAGCACAGTGCACCCCTGTGAGCCCCAGCACTTCTCTTACATTCCTCCTTGGAAATGCAGGTGAAGATGCAGGCGCAGGTGAACGGGGCGCTGCTGGAGGACGTGTACACGCTCCCGGTCGGCATCCGCACCGTCCACGTCACCAGCTCCCAGTTCCTCATCAATGGCAAGCCCTTCTACTTCCATGGTGTCAACAAGCACGAAGATGCAGATGTAAGTGTGGGCACCCCACGCCAGGGGCACCCAGTGGCCCCTCACCTCACGCACTTGCCTCCCCTCCTCTCCAAGGGACTGTTTCCTCACACCCCTCTCCCAGGCTGGGGGCTGCCAGGGGTGGTTACCAGTGCTAAGGCCCAGTCCTACCATAGTCCTGACATCCCTCAGGGCACGTAGGTGAGCCTGGGGTGTGCTGGTGGAGATGCTGAACCATGGCTTCCAGTCAGACATACTGACATAGTCAGCTGTGAGGGTGGGGAGGCCCTGGCACAGGGTGCCCAGAGAAGCTCTGGCTGCCCTGTCCCTGGAAGTGTCCAAGGCCAGGTTGGATGGGGCTTGGAGCATTCTGGTCCAGTGGAAGGTGTCTGGGTCCATGGCAAGGAGGGTGGAGTTGAGATGGTCTTTAAGGTTCCTTCCTACCCAAACCCCTCTGACTGTGACAGCGGCTCTTGGGTTCCCCGGCAGTGCTGGAGATGGATCCAGCAGGGAAGCTGTGCTGCCCAGCTAACCCGTGGGGAGAAGCCCCAGCCCAGCAGTAGGACAAGAGGTGATCTCTCTCTCTCTCTCTCCCCACAGATCCGTGGCAAAGGCCTTGACTGGCCCCTGATTGTGAAGGACTTCAACCTGCTGCGCTGGCTGGGGGCGAACTCGTTCCGCACCAGCCACTACCCCTACGCCGAGGAGATCATGGACCTGTGCGACGCCTACGGCATCGCGGTCATCGACGAGAGCCCGGGGGTGGGCATCAAACTGCCGTAAGAACCCTCTCCTCAGACCCTGCCCCTCGTTCCTCTGCCCCTCTCCGAGCCGCTCCAAAACTGTCCCCTCCCTCCCGTTGTCCTGGGAATGGGAGTACTTTGCTCTATTTAGAAATCGTCCCGTTGCGCCACGTGTGCCCCCAGAGGTTGGGCAACCACAGGGCGTTTTGCCACGTGGCTCAGTGAATGAGCCCAACCCACGGCCCTGAACCGTGCAGTGACCTTTGGGGGAGTAGGGCAGGAGCCATAATCGGTGTCAAGGCTCAGCTGTGCCTGTACAGCCCAGAGTTTTCACAAGGAAGGGCAGGAGGGATGGAGTTCACACCCTCCCCTCACTGGGTCTCACCTCCTTTTGTCTTTAAGCGAGAGCTTTGGGAACAAGTCCTTGCAGCATCACCTGGCTGTGATGGAGGAGCTGGTCCGCAGGGATAAGAACAGGCCATCAGTTGTGATGTGGTCAGTAGCCAACGAGCCGGCCTCGGAGCTGCCCATAGCAGCCTTCTACTTTAAGTAAGTGCTTGTGCAGAGCTGAGCCTTGAATGTTGGCAGATGATGCACCTTTTTCCTTTGGGATGGCACAGAGAAGCAGTTAAGAGAGGGCAGGCCTTCTTTTGGGAACCCTGAAACCATACCTGCAGTTGCAAACTGAGAGTGTCACTGCTGCATGTATTGGACTGATGCTCAGAGCTGCACAACTGTCTCAATCTGTTGGTTTTGAACCAGTAAAACTCAGCAGAATTACCAGGAATCCATTTGGTCTGAGCATCTCTTCTTGAGCTAAGGATCAAGCAAAATTAGACCCGATGGGAACAGGATATTCCTTGTTACCACTGGAAGATAAATGCTAAATTCTTTGAGAATTACAGCAAAGCTGTAAAATATTTGGCCTTTAATTCTGAAGACAAAGTTCTTCACTTAGTGCCAGTTACTTGTTCTGCAGGGGATTGTGACACCCCACTTCAAAGGCACTGCTTGGTTTTATTTTGAAAGAGATTTAAGCTTTGGAGAGCCAAGAGGCAGCCCTGGAATGGGGTAGCAGACTGTCCCTGGTAGCTGCAGGTGCATTAAGAGGTAACTCTGAAGTTTCATTCATCAGAGTGATCCACCCCCCTCCTGCAGTGTTGGGGGAGCAGCAGAGCTTGACCTTCCCATTCTGTCTCATCCCACTCACTCAGGGTTTCCTCAAATCATCCAACCTCTGCCTGCTCTGGCACAGGGATAAGGCCTCGTGTTTCTGCAGGAACACGCCCCAAGGGTTGTTCACAAACTTCCCATTATCCTTTTTACAGTTTTGTCCTCAAAACTCTCTGCCCCTTCTCCAACTTTTAAGCTGCTGGCAGCAGCAAACAAATTAATGTGCCTGTGCTTGGTGTGCTTCCACTCTGCTCTCTTTCAGGTGAGAGAGCAACCAATTTGTGACAGATAATCTCTTTATTTAATTAAAAATAGTGGCAGCTAAATCAAAACCAGCTCAGGGTGGGTGGAAGGACAGAGAGCCTGGTGAAATGGGGCTGTCCTTTTTCGTGCTGTTGTTGAACTGTTGCTTTACTGTTTGCAAACAGGACAGTGATAGCTCACACTAAAGCTCTGGATCCCTCCAGACCAGTAACCTTTGTGACAGATGCTAATTACGCCCTTGATCGTGGTGTAAGTTTACTTTCTTTTCTAGCTTTTTTTTTTTTTAAATTCATACATTAAATTTCCTCTTCTTGTCACTTGCTTTACAGTCCTTTCCCCCCACCTCCCCAAGTTTACTGGATATATTTAACAGGGAAAAGCAAAAGAAAACATTTTTGTCTCTAGTACAAAGCACTTTATCCTGTAGTTGTAGCCCAGCTGAAAAAAAAGTATCTGTAAGAGAGAACTGTTCTTTGTGTGCAGGATTAGACCCCTGAATTCCATTAATATTGTCATCCTTTGTTATTCCATTGATTGTGTTTACTAATGCTCAGGATTTTCACTTGCAATTAAGCCAAAGCTTAAACCTCTTTAAAACACTAACAACCCTTGTGGAAGTCTAAAGGAAGGAAGCTTTGCTTTAATTCCTGCTTTAAACTGCTCTAGATCTTCTTTGGCAGATGTTTGTGTTGAATAATCTAAAAGCTCTTCCAGCAGTGTAATTGAAGCCCTGGAGGCGTTTTTCTTGGATCTCTCTGCCTTTGCCATAGCAAGAACCAGGGATTTTTAACAAATACATTTGTTTCCAGGGTAGGTCCTTGTCACTGCTGTGTAATAAACACTTGCAGCAGGTGAGTTTGGAGGTACCTGGTACTCCCACATGGCCCTGTACAGGTTACACTCCATATTTCTTTCAAGCAGTCCCCCAGTCAGCAGGAACAGCCCCATAACTCCAAGGTCTGTTCCACCCCACCCCAGGTAAAAAACAACCTGATGGCCTTGGTTTTGAAGGAGCCCAGCAGGGATCTGCTCTTGGATGTTGCTGTTGCACCAACTCCAATATCCCATCCCTGTGAGATGCTCTGACCACCTCCAGGAGCACAGGAAAGCAAAGCCAAAGAACAGACCTCATACACTGATGTGATATTAGAATTTTTCTTTTCTTTTATTACAAAACATGTTAAGAGAACATTGAACAAGTTACATACAACATCACTTTATCTTTAGTGGGCTTTATGCCCTTTTGTCACTGTCCATGTGGTAGAAATGGCATAGAACTTGCAGAATGCTCAGTCTTAGTATTGCACCATCGATGCACAGATTTAGTTGTTAGTCAAAATATTTGACCACTAACTTGGTAATCACATTCCAATACTCAAAAAGTACAGATAAGTGTACCAGCAAGCCAGAGACATCTTGGCAACAAAAACATCTAACAAACCTGAGGATGAAAGGGGCTGATCTTGTCTAACTCTTTGCTATGACTTCCTAAGTCTGTAAGAAAAAAGTCAAATTCATATGCTATTAGCTTATTAAATTTATCCTGCTTTTTTTTTTTTTTTCTCCTGGGAAAGATACTATGTTTGCAGGGCCTGAGTTATGGGGGGAAAAGACTTCACTCCACACATAATAAACCTGGATTTCATGGAAGGAACCCAAAAGAGGATTTAGCTTTCAAGAGAAGGTTGAAAGCTGAGGTCTGTGACAAAACACTCTTGCCCTGTTTTTTGTAGGCTCCCTATGTGGATGTGATTTGTGTCAACAGCTACTTCTCCTGGTATCATGACCCAGGCCACCTGGAAGTGATTCCACTGCAACTCACAGCACAGTTTGAGAACTGGTATAAAACCTACCAAAAACCCATTATCCAGAGTGAATATGGAGCAGACTCAGTTCCTGGACTTCACAGTGTAAGTTTTTAGATGTCTCAGAAGGAAAAAGCACTGCTGCTCCTACAGGACAACACAATTTAACTGGGGGGAGAGGGGCACTGAGCCTGAGCTTGTTTTGGGATGCTTTAGCTGTGACTGTCCAAAAGACTCCAGGAATCTATCCTGCTCCACCAAATGAGCTTTACCACTAACAAAGGTTAGAGTCCACCTAAAGGAGAGTTTTTAGCTTTGACTAAGAGCACTGAGCACTCCCAAGTCTGCACTTTGGCAGGTGTAGAAAATGTTCAATTGGAAGAGGCAACACTGGACATTCATGCCATGGTGCTGTCACTGTTGTCCCTGTCATGACAAAGACCACCAGGGCCTCTCCCTCCCTAGGGACACCTGGAATTCTGATTGTAGGTTGTGTGTGCTGCCCCTTGCAATGTCAGTGGTTGCCAATTGTCACTGAACACCTATTGCTAGTGCAGCAGCAATGGAAAGACCAAACAACCTTGAAATTTGTCTTTGGGAAGCAGGTCCTGAGTAAATGGGAAGTGGCTTTGCTGGGATTAACCCCTTTTCCCTGCAGGATCCACCTGTCATGTTCACTGAGGAGTACCAGAAGGCCATGCTCAGGGAGTACCACTCTGTTTTTGACAAGAAGAGGAAGGAGTATGTGATTGGGGAGCTCATATGGAATTTTGCTGATTTCATGACTAATCAAGGTAAGCTTTTATTTGTATCATACACAACTCTCCATCCTCCCTGCGAGTTTCAAATGGCTTATGCCACACAATATTGTGCTGTAGGGGAGGACAAAAGGCCTTCTGTTTATCCAGACAGAGCATAGCTGGTTCCTGTGCCAAAATCCAGCATGACCAGAGCTGAGAGGGAAGGTCCTTGAAGGTCCTTAAGGCATCCTCTCTCCACCCTGAGCTCCTGCATGTCCCACCTGCAGAGATGAGCCCCAGAACAAGATAATGCACTAGGGCAGAGCACAAGGGCAGCTTGGGAGCAGACCCAGATTGCTCCTGTTTCTTGGCCACCCTCAATTCACCTTCATTCAGCTGTCAGGGACATGTCTCACTTGGTTCCTATTTCATCTACAACTGTCCTCAGTAAGAGAGCACCCTAAAAAATGCATTATTAACTTGGCAGAGGTTTAGCAATAGGGGAACAGATGCCACACTGGCAGACAACTGTCCAACAAGACACCCCATCCACTATTAATAAGTGCAGTCACAAAATTGGGGGCATTCCTAAATCTACAGTGCAGCCACACAAATTAAACAATTACAGCTCAGGGCACCTGGCAAGGAACCAGTTCTGCTTATGCCACCACCTGCAGTGAGTTTGGGTGGTGAACAGTCAGTGTTGACTGCAGGCAGAGAAACACCACTAAGAATAATCTGTAGAGCACCAAAACAGGCATTAGAAAGCTCAGTAATTGCAGGGGGCAGAAAAGTAGAATCAGCTTCAAATAGGGGGGATGCAGAAAATGTAAAATTCACGTACACAGATGCAGTTCCAGTCTCTCTACATGTTGCAGTCCTCTTTGCAGCTTTCTTACGAAAACTAAAATAGGCAAAAAGGACATAGACACCACTAGGGACAGTACAGTCAAACAGTCATCAACATTTTCACCATCAAATTTCAGGGTGGAACCATTGGCAGGAATATCTATTGTAAATATAATACTGATCAAGTTAATGGATACACCCTAATTAAGTGTCATTGACTTACCAGCTGTAAATACACTGAATTGCAGCTGTATTGCTCTGTTACATCAATTAATTGTGCCAAGGTGACACAGTTACATCAGCCAAGCTCCCTGTTGTACCTGACTGCGTGGAGAAGAAAGTGCACAGGTCTCTTCCTCCTACCTTGATTTAGTACAGAGACTGTAACAGTTCAACTAGGGTGGTCTAAGGGCATGTTATATATACTTGTTTTATTTTCTAATTTCCCTGCAGGGACCACACGTGTTTTGGGGAACAAGAAAGGAATATTCACCCGCCAGCGACAGCCCAAAGCAGCTGCATTTGTTCTTAGAGACAGATACTGGAAGATTGCAAATGAATCAAGCTGCCTTCCTCCTGTAATAACATCACATTCCCTCTTTCTAAAATGAAATCAAGGTATTATGCCAAACTTGTTATTAAATTTGTTTTAATAACTTTTATGCCTGACTCCAGTCCTGCAAGTCTAATGCGATTTCTGGCCCACCTGGTTGTTATGATGCAAAGCAGATCAGAAACCCTGGTTTCCTCTGCTTAGTTATGTCTGTAGGCTTCCTGTTTTCAGGTAGTAAAACAAATATTCAGAGTTTCAAGGAGCTGAAGTTAGAGATCCTGACTGAGGTATCTGTTTATGGCAAAAAAAAAAAAAATTAAAAATACAACTATTACATGACACAAATCAATGCTGAAGACTTAAAAAAAAAAATCTAAGTTAACTCTAAATGAACACATCCCTCTAATGCAAATGAGGTTTTTCCAGTTATGCTCCCCTAGCAGTTACACTACTCAGATCACAGCAAATTGTCCACAGAGGAGCACAGTTGATGCAGCTTCTCTTGCCTGACAGGATGTGTGTGAGAAATCCTGAGCATTCCCAGCATTCAGGAAGGGTATGAACCACTGTGAGGACACCCAGCACACTCCACCACAGTGTGGAATTCATACTACAGCAGCAAGGTGCAATATGTTACATAGGTACTACATCCACTGAACTTCAATAAAACTATTTCTTTTACTCACAGTACCAGAACTGCAGCTATTCAGTGCAGTTTTACCTTCCAGCATGGATGGGCTTCCTTCATATTCAACTCTCACCATGTACTACAGTAACAGCATGCTGAGAGGGTAATTTTGTACCAAACCTTTCTGATACTGGCCTGGAGCACTCTGTGTGTGCTAATTCTCTCTCTCTAATTCAGCCAGTTAATCAGTGTAATAACATCCCTTTTGGGCTGCACACAGTCTTGGGGCTCCAAAGGCCTGGCTTTAGCCTGTCATGGGTCACACCAATATTCACAGAGGAGCTCAGAACATTTCATCTCCAAATGTCTTAACAGCAACATTCCAGGGTTGTCACAAAGAGCAGAATGACAAAACTGGGGGCTAATGAATTTGGGAAGTTGGTACAATTCTGTAGTTTCATGATTCAGAGATTCTGTGTGAAACTGTTGCTATGACTCCCTTTTCTAACACTGGCTCTTGTGTCAGTGGCTCAGCAAAGTGACCAAAATCTGACCATATAAAGAAAATAATTGCTTTTATGTTGTGTGGTGGCCAAATTCTGTTCCCTTTAGAGGTGGTGCATTAAAAAACACCACCACCTTCCACTCTGCCACATGCAGATATTTACTGCAGACTTAAAACCAGTTTTTCTAAAGTTTTTAAGGGAAAAGAAACAACCTACTACCATCATTCCTCACACCATGTTAGGTCTAGATTTTCTATATAACTAAAACCCCAGAATAAAAAAGACACTTGTCCAATGTACCATGGTATAAACAGTGACCATATTTAAGTCCACTACCAGTGTTTGAAAGTCATTTCAAGTTCTCCATCTCTAGACAACATTTTTTGAAAAAATACTTTCCCTTCCCCTTCCAAGAGACAAGACATACCAAAATCCAGAGAAGGATCTGACATTGTTCACTCATTACAAAGCAGGGCTCAGATCCCTGTGCTAACACAGGACTTGTGGCGGCAGAAAAGGAAGATGTAACTTCATTCAGCCCAACAAGACAGATGCAGTTAAATACCCACGCCTATGAAAAGCACATGTTTGAGCTTAGTTCCTTCTTGTTTTGACAGCTCAGTGCAATCATAAACCCGACCTGCCCTACCCAGCCCTTCCCAGCAGCTCCCTCAGCCTCCTAAATCCAGGAACACTCACAGCAGGTTCCAGATACTTTCTGATCTTGTGGCATTGGGTTCAAGCAGACCCACAGAACCAATAAAGCAGGAAGTGATAAAAATCACACACTGAACGTTGGGGGGTTTTTTGCACGTTGCTTAAAGGACTGTAAACAATTAAAGCCTCAAGTCAAAACTGCTCAGCCTTTGCACACACAGTGCACACAACGTGAAGCTGCAGGAATTCTACAGACTGGAAATCAGTGGGGAATCAAGTGCTTTAACCTACTGCTAACACACACAATGTCTTTGAAAGAAAACAAACACAACTTAGTACATTTCTACAAACAGAATTACAGTACTGACATTAAAAAACAGTTTCTAAGGCTCAGACTGAGTCCAAAAAGGCCTCTGGGTTCATTCAAGCTCTTATGTTTGGACTGCATGAATGCAGCATAAGAATGATTGCAGCAAGACATCCACAGGTAATTTCTACATTTATTTTTTTTTATACCAAAAAAAGTTATGTGCAACAAATAGAATTCATACATATTTACATTGTTTTACCTGTTAGCAAAATTGTATCCTAAACCTCTGCTAGAGAATCTCTCAGCCTGTATCAATAAAAAGAACATCTGCCCAATGACTCCACTTAAATGGGTGTTTAATTTGGAGTTTAAAGCACTAGTAATAAATAGTTGATGGAACATACTTTACAGAACAAACACCTAATATTTAGGCCATGCTTAATACAGTTTTATGGTAACAGAATACTTCATCTCTTTTGGACCAGTTTTGTCTAGATCACGTTCAAACAACATTGGCAGAACCAAAGCCATTCAATCTCTGACTTGAGCCCACATAAATTAGGAGCATCAAGTGCTGCCTGAAGCACCTCACCAACCTCCTGGAGCAACTGAGACTCTGTACAGCAGCAGACACACTACAGAATGCAGAAACCTCCTCACAAGAGGTTTGTTGTCACTTTAGGTATCAAAGGTGGTCAGGAATGTTTCATCGGCCTCAGCATCACGGACACTGTACAGTGAGAAACTCCCAAGAACATCCATTTCCTAAATGAGACTTGAATGCTTTCTTGGCCTCAAGAGTAGCAAGTACCTTACAGTAAGAGGATTTCAGGAATGTTTAATTCCTAAGCAGATTTCGGGATGAGGTTCTTTTGCCTTTCCAATCCACCTCTCGCTGTGGAATTTCCAACTCGGAATACTCGGTGATTTAAAAGGAGTTCTGTGATTCTGACAGCCAAAGAGGGAGAGGAAGAGCCCAAATTCAGAACCACTGTTTAAATATTGTGAACTTTTTCCCCTCTGTTCTCATGAGTGTTGAAACCACAACAATCTGTGTGACATCCCCCTATCCCTTGCCAGCCCAGGTATTATTTACCTGTACTGACTCCTGCATCCTCGAGATTTCTCAGAATTTGCCTTTGGATTTGTTAAGGGTAAAATCAGTATCAACCCCACTTTTCCCACCACATTTGTTCTGGCTGGGTCAGGCAGGGGGAGCAACTGGACAACACACTCCTCTGATTTCCATCACATCATAACCTGAGCCATTTTACTGGAAGAAAGATGCTGTTTCTATCATTGGGAGCAACAAGGAAAGAGTCCAAGAACTGGAAGCAAAAAGGCCCAAATTTCTACTGCTAAGATTATCCTGCCCTTTATTCAGGCCAACTGCATTTCTGAAGCACAAGAGAGAAACAGAAGAGTTTGGGCCATTTCTAGCAAATCACTTCCAGTAAAAAGTAACTGCAAGAAAAGCACACAAGACAGGATTTCACAATTAAGGATCAGATTTGCAAGTTCGTGCACAAAGCTGCAAATTCTTCCAGAGACCAAACTCCAGTTCCATTTGATCCCTATGTGCACACAAACAAGGACTGCAGACACCACTGCTGAAAACCTGGCCCTAAACATTTTTACTAAACAAACTGAATTAACAGACTATGCCCACACAAACAAGCACAAGACACAGTGAAGTTAAGTCAACACCAATACTTTCAGCTGATGGGGCTTTTTTTCCTTTTTTTTTTCTTTTTTTCCCAGAAATTGGCCCAAGTACTCATGGATTATACTTGTCTCCATGGCTGCTTGCTCTGAGATATGAGCACTGCCACTGATCATTTCAGGCAGCACATGTTCACCTCTTCCTTGGATGAAAAAAAGATGCCTCAGCGTAGATCACAGGAATGCATCAAAATAAATCTATACAACATATTAAACAGTGATACTGCCTCAAGGCTTGTAAGAGAGCAAAGTAAAGCCTTGAGGGACCAGTTTAACATCATTCATTCCCCTCATATCAAAGTTCAAGGCATTTGAGAGACAGAACTAAACATCAAGACAAGCTTTAACTATACTCTGGTCAATACAAAACGCATTTAATGAATTGTTGTCTAAAACTGTCAGACAAGAGGGACAAGTAATTTAGTGTTACATGCAACAGATGTTACTCATACCACAGAACTCTATACAGAAAAGCAGTTTCCACCTACATCCTTGATACAAACCAGAAAATGACTTCAGTAGTAATTTAAAGACTATTCTGTGAATTCAATCTAAAAAATTCTATTTGCTCTACGGAAACACCGCATGTTTCACAGTCAAGTTTATCCTCAGCAACTTAGTGTTGATAATCCACTTAGTCATACAAGGAAGTGTCTCTCTGACATTCATGTTTGAGAAAAAAACCATCCAAAAAGTAGTTAAATTAATTCTTTAAATAAATGGGTAAGCAGTTGGAATTCTTCATATTTAGAAGCCAACAAGGGCAAAAAGCAGCACAGCACCAATTACAGAAAGTAGCTGAACCTACACATTTTGGTGTCACAGAGACTGAAACACTTCTTTTACTTTTCCAAATCACCATCAACCTTTTTAATTAAACTGAAACAATATTGCTACCACTTCTCAGTCTAAAAACTAAACCATATCTCTTAATACTTTTCTATCCCCAGCAAGTGTGCTGAGAACTTTGTTTGTTTGTTCATTTTTAAAGCAAGGACACTTCTGCCTGCCAAGTTCAATGCAAAATATTTGGTTTAAGATTTTAAGACAGAAGGCACTTTAACATTCAGCCTTGGAATACTGAGTGCAGAAACCACATGCACAATTTTGTTCCTTTGTTTAAATCTGCAGTTTAATTTTTTTTTCCCCAATTAGTTATTAGAAAGAGCAATGATAGCACTATATCACATTTCATTTTCAGGAGCACATTTACTTACTTATCCCATTAAACAGGTTGCCCTTCCAAGGGATCTTGTGTGTGTGTGTCAGGCCTAAAGTTCATTTCCCAATATAGCACAAACCAAGGATCCTGACCAAGATCAATTAACTGCTTTTTCAGTGCACGACTTGGTTATCCTGCTCAGTCAGTGGTTTCCACTGCAATTGCAATTCTCTGCTGCAGCATTCATAGAACATCAAACATTAGTAACACTGGCTGGCTGACCACAGCTTAAAAATGAAACAGCTCTGCATGGAAACTGAGTCCTTTCAAACAACACTGAGATACACCAACCCCCAATCTGCTTAGAATATCCTGGTGGCAGCTTTCCATTGACCACACGAAGCTATTTTCATTCTGTACAGAAATTAACGAGGTTGTGGTTTAATGAACATACTTCAGGTTTCAGCTTTAATTCCATTTGTGTTACTGGAGCCAAAAAGAAAGGAGGAAAATAAAATGGAACCAACCCCAAGCATCATTGCTGGGAAAAGCACGAGCAGTGAGTGCAGCAACTCCATGTTCTCTTTAGAGGTCACTTCTTCCATCGTGTCAGTCGACCATGAGCTGAACCCTCTGACAGCTCCTAACAAAACCCATTGTACAGGGAGTTCTCCAGGGATGAAACCAAATAGTCCTAATTTTATTTACAGTATAAGTCCTAGTCAAATCTAAGTCCATCAGCTAAAAAAAGAAAAAAAAAAAGAAAGTAATACACATACTGTAAACATGGCAACATTAAATATGATGGTGCTAGTCTAGAATATTTAATGTCATGATCACATCTTGTTATACCTGAATTTATATACAGGACATTTTATAGCAAGTGTTACCCACTTCACAAGTGGGAGGGGGGAAGAGAGAGTCTAGGTTTTGCTGTGGCTAAAACTCCTTCAAAGTAAAGTTAAAGCTTGTCTTTGATTGTATTAGAGCTTTCTTTCATAACCGCATTTAAACTGAAGATTAGCAGAAAAAAAAATTATCTGGGGGCCCCTTCAAATTTCTAATTAAAAATTCAGTTATGATTCTCGGGGAGAGTGTCTGATATGGAGAATAAAAAAATTACTGCAAAATAAACTTAATGGAAGTTGGGTCTTCAGACTGTCAGTCAAGAGTTCAAACAGGTTTTATTCCTGTTTGGGTTGGAGTTGCCGTTTCCAGGCCTCGTTCAAATAAACGAGTCGTTTGTAGTTGATGATAAGGAGAATGAAGTTCAGCAAATATGTGATGACGCAGACAATGCAAAACTCCTTCAGCACGAAGTACAGAATGTATGCCAGGTACAGTGACCCTACTACAGACACTATGGAGGAGGTCATGAGGATTAGAGCTGCTACTGCACTTGCTGTCATACCTGCAATGAGAGAGAGAGAGAGGGAGAGGGTTACCAGGGCTGCTCTCACCACCCCTCCACACAAAGCAAAAAGCACTCAAATTCTAACTCCGGGCTACTCAGCAAGTCTGTGTTACATCAAAGGCTGGTTAAAATGCCAGTGTTTGGGACAGCTGAGAAATTGCTGCTTGGAGGGGAGCATTTAGGTTCAGTCCTGTGAGTTATGGTAAAGCTACAGGTTGGCCAAGTTATTTCTATCAAGATTAGCAGCTTTAGAGAAGACCATACAGTTACCAATATGTAGACGTTACACTTCATGCACTTTTTTTGCCCATTTCTCCTGCAAAACTTGTAAATTCCATTTCTATTTCCTCTCTTTTCTCTCATGCAATCCAATGCTAAATATACTGAAGTGAAAATACCAGCACAGAAACTGTCTTGACACTTATATTAATAGAGGAAAATGCAATTACTCTTGTTATCAGTTGGATTTTTAAGCCCTTTGGACAGATGCATCATTAGGCTGGTGCTCAAAAAAATAGAGATAAAAATCACAAGCATTTATCTGGTTTCTTGTAGATTGTGCAATATTTACTGAACTGCTCCTGCATCAGCACAGACCTGCTATATACTTTAAGCTCTAAACTGAATTAATACTTACCAAGTAGCATTTGTAGTATATAAAACACGAGTCCAAAAACACTGTTTGACTGATTTATTGCACTGTCCTTTCCAAAGATGGAACCCAACAGACCGAATCCTCGACCCCATCTGTAAAACAGGGAAACTAATTAACTCCTGCTTGGGCACCTATTGCTTTACATCAGTATTTTCAGGTCATCACTGTTGGGAAAAGAAAGGCACATGTATTCTGACATGACCCCTGGAATCCTGTGTGAAGTCCAGGAAAACCAAGCAGCAACAGGGGGAGCACGAGGTACAGCTTCATCCCACACCTTGCTGATTCAAGTTAGTTGACACACCACAAACTACCAAGTTCACACAGCTGCAACTTCACCCAACACCATGTTTACCTCCTAGGGCTGTAGTTAGAAGCTGTTTTGTCAAACAAACCTGACAGCTTTAGCAGTTCTCTCCACCACAGGGACAAGGGCACGGCTGGAAAGGATTTGTCCCCAGCAATGCCAGTGCTCACCTCAGAGAAAACACATCAGGGCATATGTTTGCACCTCAGCTGCTCCTGATCAGTCTCACACCTTTGGAGGAACCCAAATCGGCCAAGCAGACAAGCTGGGGATGGCACCAGAAGATACACAGACCTCGTCTGTCAGAACTCTTGCACAGTGTGACAATTTGAACTAACACTTGGACTCCTCACAAAGTGACTTTCAACTTTCCAGTGACATGACAGAAAACAGCACAAGCCCTACAAAACTGCTGCTGCAATGATTAAATTAGCAAAGGCATTTGTGCTAGAAACCATTAATTTGATGCCCCAAGACAGATCAAGCCATTATTTGTAAAAGCAAAGTGAGGACCACATTTATTAGTGACACTTGAAAATGTGAAGAGAAGCTCACACTATTCCAACAGGCACCTCAATTAGAAGAGGACATCAGGATACCTGTCAGCAGGACTTTGGAGCATCAAGCCAAGCACTCCACAAGGCTGGGTTCACATCATCAGGTTAAACTGTCACTTAACTATGTAAAAAAGCACCATTCCTCACTCCTGCTGCAGCAGAAAACACCAGTGTGCCACATTTAATGCCAAGGCAAGTGGAGTGTCCAGATAATTTCCTGTGCTAGAGGCAATGCCCTGCTAAACCAAGACACAGCCCAGGTTTGCTCTCTGCACAGGGCAGAACATTGCTGATAGAACTCACCACAAACATGGGGCTCATGACAGGCTGCCACCACATGACAAGCAATTTCCTCACAGAAAAAGGGACCACAGCAACTACAATTTAATGCCATCTCCAAAATACTTCACAGCCATCTGTGCAGTAGTTGCAAAACATATTTAACTTAATAACTTTAATTGCAGACAGTTCCTAAACTTGAATTAACTATTATAGCCGAGTCTTGTGCTTTTCTCCTCAAGAAACCCAGCAGAAAATTGGGTCCCAATTCCTAGAAAGCACATTCACTGCATAAACAGTAAAAAACCCCAGAATTCCAAATAGTTTGGCCTCAAATCTTGTAAGCGACTGAAGTTTTCATGCCAATATAAAGCTTCAACCAGCACTGCTTTACCAGGGGACAGTGGCTCAGCACCCCGGAAATGCCAAGGGTCACACAGAGCTGTGGGAGGAGCAGTGCAGAACTGCCTGGCTCCCTGCACTCACCCCAGGGCAAATCTGGGGCTGACACAGCTCATTACACCCCCTCCCTGCAGCACATGAAAGCAAACACTGCCACTGGGTGTATGGTGCAGCTTGTGGGCAAAGCAGCATCGAGGGTGGATCCCAAAGATCTGGAAAAGCTGCTGCAAAGAGAGATGTGAGTGCAGCACTCAGTGCAAGGAGCCACTTCTGAGGGAGGGATTTAAAACAAGACCAAACTCCATGCAACAATACATTAGCAAACACTATAAAGAAGTACTCCAAAGTCCAAAGAATCTCTGCTGTGAGGAGATTTTCCTCCCACACATGGAATGTTATCTGGATTTTAAGTGAGAACTGTTTATTTTTTTAGCCTGACTTTGATGTCACAGCACAGGTAGCAATTGTCTCGTGTTATCCAGCTACCAAAGGTTCTATTAAAGAGCCAGACAAATATATCAAAGGTTTCATTTTGCATTTACCACTCCACTTTTATTTTCTGTATTACCACATTTACAGATGCTTCAGCTTTTATAAATTGCACAGGTGCAATTTACTGTTCCAGTCCCCAAGTGAGACTTTTTTGTGGGGTGACATTAAACTGTATTTGAACACAGGCTCTCCTGACCAAGAGCTGCACAGCACAACTCAAAGTGTGCAAAGTCTGTGATGCTGATTCCCTCCCTCTCCCTGCCCTACCTGTGTGCTCTCACTGCTGATTCTCATCAGATCCTGTTGTGTTTGAAAGCAAACCCAAGCTTGAAACATCAGAAACTTTATTCCACACAACCTGACCCTGCAGTTACTCTGCAAGAGAATAAAATGTTGCTGGTGGAAAGATAACGAGTTCCAGCCCTTCCAGACTCTGTGTCCCAGAGTGATCTGTTCAGAGCTGCAAGGTCAGAGCACAGGGAACGTTTCTTCCACAGGCAGGAGAGTTCATTAAGTATCTTGTTGGCCTTGTAGCAGCTTTGAGGACATCAAGTGTTAAATTTCAGTCCGTGCAGTACAGCTCTAATCTCACATCTTGCTGCACACACTGGAAGCCAACTAAGCAGCCTGTGGTTTAACATGAAGAACTTTTCCCAGCCTTACAAGGTTTGAAGTGTGAGCAGGTTTTCTGCATCAAACTGAAAAGTATTTATATTTGGTGTATTTCCTTTTCCATCTACTTCCCCTGCTGAAGAAGTTAAATTAGCTCCTAATGTTTTTAAGGAGGTCCTAAAACCCACTAAAAAGCACAATGAACCAAGAACTTCTGCAAGCAATTAAGAGGAAGGACAACAGCAAAAAAAAAAGTCCTAATAACAGGATAAGCTCCAAGAAGCTCTTCACAGAACCTGCCTTCCTTACGAAGAACATCATTTAGAGCTGTTATTAACTTGCATCGATTTTTGGATACAGGACACGAAGTAAAATGAACTCCCACTCATTGCAGAGTTGCTTGCACAGTAGGATAATAGCACAGCCCCCAATCACCCACTTTTTCCTGGTCCTGACTTGTGGCTCCCATCCCTGAAGAGCCCAGAGCACCCAGGGTGACTCAGAGCACCGTGACAAACACAGCAGCCAAACCCACTTTCACCACACCCGAGTTTCACTCCTATTAAAAAAGAAAAAAGCCATCCGAACCAACTACAATAACAACAATAAAAGAAACCACTAAGGCACCTTTGTGTTCAAGTGCCTCAATTCTCCCCTCTGTCCAGGACCACAGCCTGCCTCACTCCCCATGTGTGTGTACAGCTCGGAATGTTCTTTGATAAAGTGGTTAGAACTGTTTATGTAGTTTTCCGGAGTGTTATTATCCACCCTCTAAAGAGTGTCTCTGTTGGTCTGAGGTATTTAAAGCTCAGCACTTTTGCATTTTGAGTTTAAAGCAGTACGTTTGCCTGAACAGGAAGGCTAGAACTCAGGTCAAAGTGATCCACAAGTGACACACCCCCAATACAATCTCATACTTTCAAATCATTACCTGTTTTGCACAATTATGAACATCCTCTATGCTCCAGAACAGTGTATTATGGGATACACTCTAAACATTTCCCTATAATTTCACAGAGAAAATGCCACTGGCAGAAAGAGAACCAGAGAACCTCACTAAGTGCACTGGTATCTCATCCATTTTTAGAGGACAAGCAAACAACCTTCATGTTTAACAAGTTAAAAGCTATAAGAGTTATCAGTATTGGCTCAAAAAGCAGCAGAATTTCAAGTCTGCCAAACACAGCAAGACAAACTAAACAGAAAGTATTTCTTTAGCCAGGAGTTGGATTATTGCCCCATCCACTCTCTC
Source organism: Serilophus lunatus (assembly GCA_013399895.1). Lineage (NCBI taxonomy): Eukaryota > Metazoa > Chordata > Aves > Passeriformes > Eurylaimidae > Serilophus > Serilophus lunatus. The sequence goes on from VXBA01001494.1 coordinate 1,934,168, forward strand.
TCAGAAATGCTATAGTGTTTTTCTAGCAAAGCACCCCCAGTTCTGACAGGTACCTGCAGGGGACGTTTTAAATAGTTTTGACAAAGAGATCATTCCCCACGATGCTTTCACCAGTCAGTAAGTTAAGGACTTGCTTAAGAAATTTCTGAACTGGGGTTTCACCTGCAACCTCCCTGGATGCAGCAGGTGCCTTCAGAGCACACACTGGTGACCTCCACAGCAACCCCTGGGGATGAGCACAACCACAGCACCTCAATTTCACTTGGCAATCCTCAGTTGTCCTGCCAAGAAGAGAAGGAACCAGTCTGTTCATTTTAACCACAGCAGAGGGGTCAGGGCCAGCTGGCTTCAGCACCTTGTCCCTGCCAGGAGCCAGCAGCAGATGCCTTGAACAAAGCACACAATTCCCAGGTCACACTCCGGTTTCCTCAAGGACTACTTGAAAATGTTATCAAATCCTTCAGGGGACTAGATTATTAGAAGGCATGTAGGATTCAAAATCTGAGAACACTCTGCATTTGCACAGCAGCAGCTTTTCCCACACATTTCTCTCCCTCAGTTGTTGGGTTTGCTGCAATGAAAAGGGAAAACAAGAGAAAAGGTTCTATTTTCAGCAAATTGTAAGCAAAGAACTCCAGTTTTGTTTTCTGAGTAGCAGCAGGTTACTTAAAGCCCCTCATTTCAGGATTATTTATCACCCATAAGCATTATTTTGTTATCAATAGCAAGCGCCACTTGCCACTTTGTAACCCTGGGGAAACATTGAATAGAATTTCTGGAAAAAAAAAAAACACAAACCCCTACACATTTCCTTAAGCATCATTGGACCTGTGAGACAAGTTATGGTCCAGACTGGGAGTTCTCTGAGGGCAGCAGGGCTGGCCTGTGCTCACACACTGCCTTCAGTGAAAGCTCATGGAAAGGTCAAAGGATCTGGAACATGTTAATACTCAGCAATGTTAAGAAACTTTGGTTGCAGCTTCTTTCCAGCTCCACTGGTGGATTTTGGATTAAACCTAATTCATGGTTTCAAGGTTGCTTAGGCCACTCTTAACAGTTTTAATAAATTAAGTAAAAGCCTTCAATTAGAAGCTGCAATAAAGGAGATTAAAAACTCCCATTTGTGAACTTGCCAGGAGTGCTCAAAAAATGTGATACACTTAATTTCATGTTTAAATCTATTAGCAGTATTTAGCATAAACAAATGAGACTTTGTTCTATATATCCTCCAGATCTACTTTAGAAAGTCTGTAAAAATCTCAGATCAGCAAAATCTCAAGCAGACAGTGGTTAATTATTTTATTCCTTTAGAGAAGCACTGGCTACTCAAGCTACAAACCAACAGCACTGTATCCCTCCTACAGAACCTCTTCTATTAAGAGATCATAAATGAAGCTTGAGTTTGAACTATAGACACTTTATTAAATTTATTTTGCACCAGGCAAAATAATTCTCAGCCCTACTGCAAATTCCAGTGAAGTTAGGAATGATACAGTTATGGAAAGCAAAAATACATGTGTTTGTGTAAGCACTGTAAGGATGGAAAATAAAATAAAAGACTCCCACAGCTCAGGCACTGCTGTGTTCTATAAAAGATGTGCCTCAGTCACCGTGAGTTGTCACCAGAACAGAACTCAGTGGGAACCTCAAGTTTAAACATCAGGGTAGGGAGGTCTGAGATGGTTCCACGTCCCATTTCCTCAGATAATGGGGCTGTTCCTGTCACCTTTTATCCCTGCTACAGTCTGCATTCTGTGAGGACAGCCAGAACAACAGCTCCAGCAAGGTGTTCTTCCCTGACACACCAGCACAGTGCACAGCCACCTGCAGAGGAAGGAGCTCTCCACCAGCACCAGGGCACAAGGGAAACCAAACACCCTCAATCAACGCCTGCACAGGTTTCAGTCCACTGCTGACCAGGATTTACAGGGGAGAACAACACCTCAAGAGTCCCACAGGTGTCACAGGCCACCCCTGGCAAACTGCAGGGCTGCACAGCCTGTGCCAGCACAGCCAGAGGGACCAGGAGCTCCCAGGGGAGGACTTTGCTGCTCCCACTAAAAGGCACAGGGCAGACAGTGCCACTTGTTCTGGTGGAAAGTGGCCCTGCCTGTGGCAGGGGGGCTGCAACAAGGGGAGCTGTGGGGCCCCTCCCAACCCAAACCATTCTGGGCCATTTGGCTTTTCCAGAGCAGCTCAGACACAGATGAGAACCCAAGTTAAGAGCAGGGAATTCCTAAAACACCCCTTCCATCAATTATATACAGATGAACACAGATTCTTCAAATCCTGCTGTGACCCCAGAGCTCCTTCAGTGACCAGCTAAAGATGCTGACCTGGATCAATACAATTGCCAAACCTCCTCACTTACTGCAAATATTGCTACAGATAGCCAGTGACAGGTGCCCTTTGCTCCCTCCTGCTGTCTCAGGTCTGTATGACACTTGTCCCAGCATTAAGACACTCCAGGCTGCAAAACTTCCTCCTAGAAGAGAGCCATCCACTAATCTTGTCTGCAAGAAGCCTCTGTTAATGGAGACAGGAAGCAGAAATCTATTAAAAGACCCCCAAATTTCCCAGGGCATGCAGAGGATCAAAGCCAAAAGCTCTGGGTCTCTGCATTACTGCTTAAAGGTCACATTTTATTTTGAGCTGTAGCACTTTCCCTATTACTTGAATTGGTTTAATTCCCCCTGTGAAGCTGCCGCAACAGCAGGACCAAAAATATTTCTCAGGAACTGCAACAAACCATTTCCATTGTAAAGTAATTCTGGCCACTTGTTCTCAAATATAAGGCAGCAATTCACTCCAAATATCTACAGGGCTGGCCAATGCAAAATTGGGTGTTTCCCTAGTACCTTCCTTTATTAGCAGTTTTTATTTTTAACCTATTTCATGAACTTTCCCCACGACAAAAGCTGGGAATGTGCTGACCATTCACAAGGGACACTGAGAAGGTCTCTCTCCAACGTAATCTTCTGTATGAGTCAGGCTCTGACAGGAGATTTCCTGTGCTCCTCCCTCTGCATGCTGGCAATCTTCACATTTCTGTTCTTGTTGTTGTGCCAACACCAGACTGGGCTTAAAAGCAAGACTTGGAAATACCAACAGCTGATTAGTGAAAAAAACCTCACTCCCAAATACCAGAAACTCAGCTCAGGGAGGAATAAATGAATTTATTCTAATTATTCCCTGTGTTTAAAATTAATCCCACCACTGTGAAGTGCTTTTTAAAGTTCAGGCCACTGTTGGAGTCAAGACTCCAAATGTGACTGTTACAGTCCCAGTTCCATCAGCAAATCCAGCTCAAATGAAAGTCACACAAGTGAATGGACTCTAGAAACCAGTAAAAGCCACAAAGTAGAAACCTGCCACCCATTTAACTCTGTAGAGTTAACTCTGTTAATCAAGTGATTTCTGACTGCCACTTAACGAGGCAAGAAACACACAAATGTTAAATCTGCACTAATGTGAAAAAACTGGAACACAAGATTGCCCTGGGATAGTGGAGTTTCAATCTGAAGTGTAGCTCAAACCTCCTTTAAGAAATTCAGTTTCAGAGAAACTCTGGGGATGTGGGAACAAGAAATATTCGATCAGAGAGAGAGAGGGATGGATGGGGAGCTGTGGAAAATAAGTTTAATTTCTTCCAATGTTATTCCTATTTCACAGTTTAATTGCTTGCCCTCCTGTCTCACTTTTAAAGCAACACTTCTCTGTCTGTGCCCTGCACATTCTTCTCCAAATATGGTTGGACTGAAGAGAACTGCCACGTTCCTTTCCTACAAACTCCTTTTCCCACCTGCTCCAACCACCACAAGCTGTCCTGCCCTTTGCAATGCAACACTCCCATCACCCTCCTGGCAACTGCCAGGGATAAAATCAACTGAAACCTCCCTAACTCTTCATATCACCGCAAAGAATTCCCACAGGGAAGTACTCCCAGGCCCTGCCATGGCACACTCAGCTCATCAGCTGCTGCATTACTAAGGAACACTACAGTTACCAAGCAGGATTCCATAATTAGAAGTAATTCCAATTATATCTTGGGGTATTTTCCTTCTCCCAGGCATTTACTAAACACACATCAAAACTGTTCCATCAAATTCCTTGTCTCAGTGGCAGCACTTGCAGCAACAACAACAAGCTGTTGAAAGACCAGTTCTACATAAGATTCAATTTCTGTTGTTCTTTTTTCACTCCTGGAGGTGAAAGTTGGACAAGTGACGATGTTCAGATGGTTCAACCTCAGAAGCATAGGCATAATTTTAATTTATACAATTTCATGTTAGCTGGCAGGTTTATTGAAGACTTGCCCCTGTTTAGATCAAAACTTCTCATTTCAGGCCACTTCCCAAACAGAGACATGAACAAGCACCTTCCCAAACCAAAGACCTGAGGACAGGGAGAAAAGCAGAGTTAAAGCTTCCACACTCAACACAACCCCACTGCTGTCACCACAGGAGGGATTTGAGCAACATGAGATCCCTGAATGTTTTGCCTCAACAATTTAACAGCTCCCACCTTGGCAGAGTAAGGACCATTCTCCCAAACTGGCTTGTTGTGACACAGGAATTACCTTTCTAAAAACTGAGGCAGCTTTAGACAGCTCACACTGAGGGGAGGGGGAAATAAACCTCATTACTGACATGGTAAGAACTAAATTCTCATAAAAAGAAAAGGAGGAAGCGTTTAATAGAACCAAACCCTCCTTGGAGTGGATGTCATTGTGTGCCTGGATATAACACACACACAGAGACAAATATTCTGTGCTCTGAGCAATTTTGATGCACAAATCCTCTTATTTCTCCAGCTGAGCTATCTGACAACATGCTTTTCAGTGAGTTTCTTGGCCAAATTACACCTGGAATCACACAGCCCTTAAGGCTGGTAAAGACCTTTAAGATCAAGTCCCACTTCAAAGTGTTTCCTGTGCCACGTTTAGACTGGAATCACCTTTAACCACACAGCAGGAAAAGTCTTCTCACTGCTGCAATTCCAGCAACTCCTGACACGACAAGTCAAGTTATGTGCATATTAAAATTTATACACTGACTCTCCTGACAGAAATAAGAACCACTGACCTTTAGAAAGCAACTGCTAAACTGACTGGACTCCTGCAAATTAAATCAGGGTTAGGACTGGGCTTTGACTGCAGAGACCTCCAAGTGTCTCTCGAACGAAACACTTCCTCTGTATCACAGAGGCACCTCCTGTGCTGCCAGGTGATGTTACAGCGACAGAGCCACACAGACACCGCAATTAAAAGCGCCCAAAGCCACCCACCCGCAATCGCACCTGTTTACGTCGGTCTCAACCACCACCCAGAGCCGCAGCTCTAACGAGCATTTCCCACTAAACCGCCCGGCGCTCCACCTCACTGCCACTGATTACAACACAGGCATTGCGGGCGCCTCGCCCTCCAGCCCGCGGGGATCCCGAAGAGAGCCGCGGATCCCTAAAAAAAGGGGGATCTCGGGAAGAGCCGCTCCCTCACCGGCCCTCCGGCCAAGGAGCTGCCCCCGCCCCTCACAGAACCGG
>VXBA01001494.1:1946117-1994110 GCA_013399895.1 Serilophus lunatus
TGCGGGGCCGGGGGCGCTGCTGGAGGTGGTTTTGGGTGGGGGGAGCTGCTTCAGTGCCGGCCTCAAAACTGGCTGTAGCTTGAGCTTTGTGGGTTTATCCTGATCGGTATTTGCGTGCTACTGAATATTGGCCAAGGCAAACATTGGACCCACCCCGTGGGGCAGCTCTGGGCGGGGGGCGATGCCCAGAAAAGCCTCCCCGTGACCCCCTTTGTTCCCCCCCCTGCAGTCCCAGTGTATCCCGTTAGTGCCATGTACCCCCTGCCTGTGTAATTCCAGGGTGTTTTACACAAACTCCCGGGCTTTCGCCTCCCAGAAGGCAGCACACAGATCCCAGACTTCTCCCGGCAGTGCCCCCACAGCCTTCAGCCCTTCCCAACAACACCAACCCCCAGGACCTGGATTTTCCACTTCAAAAAAAAATCAAAGTTGTTGGTTTGCCCGTGCCTCAGAGATGTTTTATTTTCCCTACTTGCTGATCCTGCCTCTCGTTTGTAATTCCAGCTCGGACTTGGCTTGGCATTGCTCGTAGTATTTCCAACAGCTAAAATTTTATTAATTAGATCAAACTCGTGGCTGTTTAGAAATGCTGCAGCCCATGTTAGACATCCTTCCCACTAGCAGCAGCCAGACAACCAAAACACCACAACGGTCCTTACAACCAGGTCAGGACAGATACACATGAATAATGAGATTTAAATGTACTTAGAGATGGCAGTGCCTTCCTTGGCGGAGTTTTGCCACCTCGGAGAGGGAGGCAAAGGAAAGCCCACAGTATTGGGGGTCTCCTGCTCACCTCTGTCCCCTCCTCAGCAACAAACTGTCACCCCAAAGTGACAATCTTCCTGTCCAAGCTTTGTAAGAGCTGCTTTCCACCCTAACTGCTTGGACTCCGTGTATGGGCACAGAAACAAGCTGAAAAAAATCCAGTTCTCAGGGCTTAAAGGGAAAAGCCAGTAAAAATTGGGAATCACGAGTACTGTATTTTCCACCCCCCTTCTACCAAAATACTGTCACACTGCTCCTCCTCCAGCAACGGCAGCACGTACCAAAAAACCCAAAGTAGGACAAAGAAATGGGATAAGAGCCTTTCAGGAGTTTTGGAGGCTGCTGGCAGCTGCACAGGAGTGGCTGAGGAAGCTTGTTCAGCCGCTGTCCTCATGCTGGCTTGGCCCTGGCTGACCCCACAGCACCCATTCCCCGCCTGCATCCTGAGCTCCCCGGGCCCTCCTGCTGCTTCACTGACCCTCACCACCTGTTTTCCCTCCTTAGTCCTTTCCCCTTCCCTTTAAACACTGCTTTTTCCTCCTTATTCTCAGCCTAAGATAACTTTGTAGTTTTAAAAATAATAATAAAAAAAAAAAAGGGCAGATTCCAGATTCCTTTGGCAAAGGGACTTTGGGTGATGTTGGCATGGGGTGACATTTCTGGAGGCTGCTACTTGCCCTGTGAGCTGGGTGTGGGGAAGGGATCAGGTTTTGAGGTGCTGCAGTGCTTCCCAAAGCCTGGGCCCCAGCCAGGCTGGTTCTGCCCCTGTGGACAGCCAGGCTACAGGGATTTCTCCTCTTCTCAGTGGGGTCTCCACAGGGTCCTGAGGGCAAAGCTTAGCTTTTCCAACCAGAAAAAACCCAACCCTTTGGCTTTCAGCCAGGATCATCCTCCTTCTTCCTTTTACTCTGGAAGGGATCAAGGGTCCCAGCTCTGGGAGCAGTGAGTGCTCACCTCTTTTCTCCTTGCAGCCCCTTTCTGCCTGCAGACGAGCCCAGAGTGCTGCCAGATAGGAGCCAGAGATGACCAAGGAGGAAGAACTACCAGACTGGAACTCATCCCAGGAGTTCTACGAAAAATATGAGCCAAAGGAGGTTTTGGGCAGGTAAAGCTTGTTCTTGGCAAACAGCTTGTTTTGGTTTCACATACTCCAGCACCCGATAGGAACAGTGTTCCCTGGGAATCTGATACAAACAGGGCCCACAGCAGCATGGGGCTAAAAATAGCATGGAACAGCACTTTTCCATCAGCTCAAAACCTTCTGTCCCACCGAGACAGGGTGACAGAGCTTGACCCGCTCGTGCATGAAAATACCAACCAGCCCAGGTGCCGATGGCACGGCCACGAAGTCGGGCTGGACGGGCAGGAATGAGACCCCCAGCTTGGCTGTGTTTTCCCTGGCAGGGGGGTGAGCAGCGTTGTCCGTCGGTGCATCCACAAAACCACCAGGCAGGAGTATGCCGTGAAGATCATCGACATCACGGCGGGCAACATATCCCCCAAGGAGGTGCAGGAGCTGCGAGAAGCCACCACGAAAGAGATCGACATTCTCCGGAAAGTCTCAGGCCACCCCAACGTCAGTAAGTGAGGCCCTGAGCACCAGGGCAAGGGGCTTTTCTGCCCCTGTTTATTCTTCAGTGTGTCCCCAGGAAGGGGGTTTTTTTTGGGTGAAATCCCTGGAGGGTCAGTGCTCTGATGGTCCCAACAAGATTCAGGGCAGCTGCCCAGAGCATTTTTTGCTCTGCCTCCACACACAACATCAGCAGCGCCCGTGTTGTCTCCCAGCCAAAACACTAGTGAAGATGAACTCCTCATTAATTCAATTAGCAATTAAATCGGCAATTTTTAGCCTGTAATACCAGGGACAGGAACATGCTATGCACTGTGCTCACTGCCTGTGTTTTATTGCAGTCCAGCTGAAGGACAGCTATGAATCCAGTACCTTCTTCTTCTTGGTGTTTGACCTGTAAGTACCAGCTTGCCCAGCAGCCCAGGCCTGCTCCCACTCTGCAGATTGGCCCCAGCTTTATGTGGCCCAGACAGAGCAATGTTGGGGCACAACCAGCACTTGCTTGAGGGAGAAATGAGCCAGCTCATTGCAGCCTCTCCCCTGGCGCTGTTTCCCCTCGGTCAGCAGCTCAGGTTTCCCTGTAACATTTGGTGGGAGCTGTCATGCATCTCTGTGGGTTATTTATATGCTCAGTAGGACCAGGGTGTCTGTGATGCCACAAATCCCAATGCCAGGGCAGCAGGATGGATGTCAGTGGAGGGGGATGGCATTAGGAGAGCCCTGTCCTTGTCCCATCTTTGATGGTTGGACTTGATAATCTTAAAGGTCTTTTCCAACCTTAACAATTTTGTGATTAGGTCCAAAACCTGCCCTCTCCAGGCCTTTTCTCCTCCCACCTGACATTTTATAGAAATATTTAAAGGCATTTTTACTCCTTTTTACAAACAACTCAGATTGTTATTTTTGTGCAGTGTGTGCCCAGGGCTATTAAGGGGCAGTGACTCCCAGGTGATCCTCTCCAGGGGTATGGGGCCAGTTTGCCATTGCAGCTCAGCCTCTGCCCGACTCTGTTTGCCCTCTCTCGTGCAGGATGAAGAGAGGGGAGCTCTTTGACTACCTCACTGAGAAAGTCACCTTGAGCGAGAAAGAAACCAGGTAAGGCCAGATGGAGGTGGCTGAAAATCATGTTGCAAAATGGATTTGAAGGATGATCTTGCAGCCAGCACAGCACCCATGGGCAAAACAGCACCCCAGGCTGTGCCCCTGTCCCTGTCCCCATCCCTGGGATCACAGTGCCAGTGGGAATTTGGGATAGGAGATGTGCTGTCGCCCATCCCCAGGAAGATCATGCGAGCACTGCTGGAAGTGATCCAGTACCTCCACTCCATCAACATCGTCCACCGGGACCTGAAGCCGGAGAACATCCTCCTGGATGATGACATGAACATTAAGCTGACGGATTTTGGCTTCTCCTGCCAGCTGCACGAGAATGAGAAGCTCAAAGGTAAGGAGGGGGATGGCAAGGTGGGGGTGATGCTGGGATGGTGTTGCAGTGCCCACAGGAGCCAGACTCCAGCCCTGGGGCCAGTCTCTGCCATGGGTGTACATTGGCACTGGTGGGTGGGTGGGGGTGGCACAGATGCCCCTGGGTGTCTCAGGGAGATGCTCTGCCCTGTCTCCACAGAGATCTGTGGCACACCTGGATACCTGGCCCCCGAGATCCTCCAGTGCTCCATGGATGATGAGCACCAAGGCTATGGGAAGGAGGTTGACATGTGAGTGAGATGGTGCCCCCCCACCTCCCCCTGGAGCTGTTCCCAAAACACACACGTGGTTTGAGGCACAGCCAGAGTTGTGCCAATGGGGAACCCATTTGAGTGTTTAGAAGGAATTAAACTGTGCACCAAAAGACAATACTGGAGGCTGTGAGGGGCAGTCCTGTTGACCGGGGGCTCAAGCAAGTGTCTCCTCACTTTGCTCCATCAGGGAGTAGGGAAAGCAATACTTCCTGTTCATAAAAATCCACTTGGGCTGATCTCCAAGACATGAGATTTTTTTAAACACACCTTGAGACATGAACTTGAGGCAGACCCTAAGAGAGCAGTCAGCACAGGACAGCCCATCAAGGCCCTGCAGAGACTTTGCCACCATCTCTGGTGGCTTCAGGCTCGGATTTGCAGTGGTCGGAGCTGTAACCAACCACTTCAAACACACCAGGGCATTTCACCCCCTTTCCAGTTTAACTGCCATGGCAGGACACTTTGCACACCATGGCCTGAGCTGAACATCCCAGAGCATCCAGCCTCAGTGGCAGCAATGTATCCCACCCTCCCACATGCTCTCCCTCCCCTAAAAACCCAAATACCTCCACCTCGCAGCTTCCCCCTGCAGCATCCAGGGAGCAGCTCCACATCAGCTCAGCTCAACCCTCTGTCCAGCAGCAGGGCAGCTGCTGAGGTTAACATTACCCATGGAGGTTAACAAGCCTCAGCAGGAGCTCAGCCTCCCTCACCGACACCACAGAAGGCAGTTTCCTCCTGGTTTTCCAGGCAGGCAAAGGCACATGTAGCCACCCCTGGGGTACGGATTGGGCCAGGCACCCCTGGGGTGCCACGTGGGGGGCTGGAGGGTCCGTGTGGGCTGCCCACAGGTGGAGCACTGGGGTGATCATGTACACCTTGCTGGCCGGCTCCCCTCCCTTCTGGCACCGCAAGCAGATGCTGATGCTGAGGATGATCATGAACGGGGACTACCAGTTCAGCTCCCCGGAGTGGGACGACCGCTCGGACACCGTCAAGGACCTGGTAGGTGCTTGGGGATGGGGAGACTTGGAGCATGGGGTGGTTTGCAGACACCTGGGACACCCCAGGTCGATCTGGTGCCCTCATGCAGATCTCCCGGTTCCTGGTGGTGGACCCACGGCAGCGGTACACGGCTGGGGAGGCGCTGGCTCACCCCTTCTTCCAGCAGTACGACGTGGAAGAGGTCCGGCACTTCAGCCCCTTCCGGAAATTCAAGGTGAGGATGAGCCAGCAGTAGGATGGGTTTCCCAGTGGAGTGGGGAGAAACTGAGAGTTCAGCAAAGCTGATGGGGCTGGGCTTTGGCAGGATATGGCAGGCTGGGTGGAGACCCCTCTCCAAGGACTTTTTTACACTGGTACTTCCTAAGGGCTTTTTCACATAAGGGAGTCAAACGAGGAGGAAAAATCTTGCTTCTCCCCCAAAAAATGTTAAAAGAGCTGGGGTTCAGCCTGGAGATGAGAAGGCTCCAGGGAGACCTCTGAGCACCTTCAAGTGCCTAAAGGGGCTCCAAGAGACCTGGAGAGGGGCTTTTGATAGTTGGAGTGATAGGACAAGTGGGAAGGGCTTCAAACTGACAAAAGGGCAGGGTTAGATTAGATGTAAGGAAGAAATTCTTCCCTGTGAAGGTGGTGAGGGTCTAGCACAGGTTACCCAGAGAAGCTGTGTCTGCCCCATCCCTGGAAGTGTTCCAGGGCCAGGTTGGACAGGGCTTGGAGCAACCTGGGATAGTGGAAGGTCTCCCTGCCCACAGCAGGGGTTTGGAAATAGTTGATCTCTAAGATCCCTTCCAGCCCAAACTATTCTACGATTCCCTGGCAACCTGTGTCCTCCACCAGCCCCACAGGGGACCTGTGCCAGGAGCCGGGCTCCCTCCTGACTCCTCCACACGGAGAGCAGCCACGTGGGAGGCCCTGGGGCCGATCTGGTCCTGCTCTGGGAGTGCCTGTGAATCCCAGCCTGTCCCTCTGTGCCGCAGGTGATCTGCCTGACCGTCCTGGCGTCCGTCCGGATTTACTACCAGTACCGGCTGGTGAAGTCGGTGACCCGGGAGCTGGTGGTGCGGGACCCGTACGCCCTGAAGCCCGTCCGGAAGCTCATCGACGCCTGTGCCTTCAGGACCTACCGGCACTGGGTGAAGAAGGGGGAGGCACAGAACAGAGCTGCCCTCTTTGAGAACACCTGCAAGGCCATCCTGCTCACCCTGGCAGCCGAGGAGGGGCTGTTCTGAGCACCCCGTGTAAACCTGTGATTTGGCTCACGATAGGCGAGTAAAATCTTGGAAAACAAAGTGGCGATTTCTTTTTCTTTTCGTCTTTTCTTTCACTGGCCTCGGGTCAGGTGTAAATGCAAACCCAGCAGGCGACTGCAGTTTGCTCCTGAAATACATCTCAGGGATGGTTTTGGAGAAGCCACCTTTTAATAGAGCCATAACCAGCTGCAGCTCCCAACGGGGAAGGCTCAGTCAGGCACCTTCAGTGCCTTTATTGGGACAGTTGGATGTGCAGGAGAGATAAGCAGTGCTTGGAGTAGTATCCATGCCCACCCATGTGTGCAGGGCTTCTGGCCCCATCAGGTTTGGTCCAGAGGTTGTGCCCAGACTGTGGTTTTATGCTGGTTTTAACACCTGGGGGAGGTGGGTCACTGGTTTGTGTCATCTGTGCACTTCAAGAAACGAGCACACCCAACATTTTGTCACTACTCAAGGGCCAATAAAAGTGGCTTGCTTTACCTCCAGGAAGGCTCAGCAGGTGGTACAAAGCTGGGGCTTCCTGAAGAGATGAAAACTGATGAATCCCCCTTCCAGGGATGTGCCCCTATCACTTCCCCCCCAGCAGCTCGCTGCCCCCTCACGGCAGCCCCACACCAGTGGTCATAGGGGTCTGTAAGTGTGGGGCTGGATGCCTGAGCAGCTCTGGCCCAGTCCCACACAGATGCACCCCTCTCTTTACTTAAAATAGACACCAAAAGGAGAGCTGGAATATCTGCCACACCAAAAGGACATTAAAGACAAACGCTCCTGCCTGCCATTCCAAATGGCTGCTCCCTTTCAGACATCCCAGTGGCAAAAGGAGTTTTAGCTGAAAGTATTTATTTTTAAAACAATCAGGATTTAATGGAAGTGAAAGCTGGGTGTTACTGTTCATCTCCACAGGAGAAAATGCCTCAGGTCTTCCCAAGTGACCCCCTCAGAGCTCAGGTTTGGTCTGGCTTCTCTGGGCTGGGGCAGGCGGGATGTCGGCAGCGCAGCGGAAGCTGAGGTTGTCAGAGCCTGAGTCTGGTGTGTTCCCCATTCTCACAGTGAAAAAGAAACCCCAAATTAACCCTTCTTAGTTAACACTTAGATCATTTAATGTGACCCACTATAACAGACTAAGAACATCTGCTTCCCTTGAATAAATTCAAGAAAAGCATTTAACTGTCAATATCTAATGGAAAACGCACATGTTTTGAGAAGCCAATTAGGGATGGATTTACAGCAGGAAAATTTAGCAATATTTGTAGCGTGTTCTCCCAACTGCTTCTCAAAAATACTGAGTGGGAACCAACAATTACCTTTTAAAACAAACCCCCATTCCAAATAAAACCAAGCTGAAAGAAATCCTTGTGAAGCAGCACCTGGGCCTTGCCCAAACCTACCTGGTGGTAACACGAGCTCTGTGGTTTGCAGAGCCATCTGCAGTGTCGATCCATGAGGCCCCTCTCAGGACCTGCATTTTCTGAGCCCCCTGCCTGGGTGACCGTCCTGGAGCCAGGAATTCCGATGCTGTCCACTCCCAGGTGTTTCCCAGCAGGTCATAGAGCCCTGAGACACAGATGGTTTTGTGTCAGTATTGAGAGCACATTTGCAAGGGCTGCAAAAGCACTTTGGTGTTTGGAAGGGGGCACAACATTCAAAGCATCGCTGCAGGAGTGTGGTTTAATGGTGGGACTGGGCGCCAAAAGTTTTTCACTGTATTTTGAACTGGCCCCAGTTTACAGCTGGACCTTTAATGGGTTTCATCCTCTGCCCTCCAAACAACGTGCTTGGGATTTCCACATAAATTACAGTGAATTGCAAAATAACAGGGTTTTAATTAAAAGCAGGGGATGGCTTGGTGCATTGAATTGCACATCAGCCAACTTCAGCACCATCCACCAACGCTTTCCCTTGGGCTTGGTTATTCCATCAAGATGCTGATGTGATCCCACATCACATCTCAAACTCTGCCACGACTAAAGGACTTTATAATTAATTTAGGAAGCAGATGCCATGCCCCAAACCAGGAGAGGATGCCTGCTCCATACCATAGCTGTTCTGAGGGGGGAATGCTGTCACTGGTGAGACGCCGTGATAACCGTCCTCTGCCCTGTCCACCCGCGGGAAATCGCCCTGTGGGAAGAAAGATCCCTTGGAGCAAAGAACCACCACAGAAATAACAGGAAGTCCTGCTCTTCACAGGGCTGTGTTATGGTTAAATTAGGCAACGACTCTGTTGCAAATTTATGCAGCCTTTCTGGCGAAAAGAGATCCACCCGCTGAAGTTATCCCAAATTCCCTCCCTTTTCAAACCAATTTAAGTATGGATTTTTTAGAAGCACTGGTTTCCAGAGAAGATGGGCTGCGGCTGCTCCCTCTTAAGGGTATTTTTATAGCCCACCAGGAGCATCATTTCATTACCCTGCAGGTAAGTCCACAGTGTTTCCTGGGACCACACAGCTGGTGGAGCCAGCCACACACACCTTGGTGGTCAAGGTAACCACCACCCTCAGGAGCGCTCAGCGTAGATGAGATGATTTTTAGGATCTTACCTGCCACAGATTTGTACGGTTTGGCTGGAACTTGTTTCCCCAGGGATACAGCCTTTCTGCCAAGGAGGAAAAGACACTCGTTACTCCTGTGTCACTCCAGTTTTCAACCAGGCTTTTATGGCTGGCAAAGAGGTGAGATGGGAATCACCAACATCTTAATTATTATTATTATTATTAGACTCCCAGACCGAAAAAAAGGTAGTTTACCCCGCTCCAGGTTAACCTGTGAAAACATCCCTGGATGGAGGTTTGGATCTGGCAGAACTAACACTATCAGTGCTTTGGTTTGGCAAAAGGTCAGAGCTTGTGGTACGTACGTTCCAGTCCTCCCCTGGCAGCAAATTCCCACTCCTCCTCCGTCGGGAGCCTCTTCCCTTTCCAGGCACAGAAAGCCTGAGCGTCATTCCAGCTCACGTGCAGCACTGGGTAATCCAGCCTGTCCTTTATGCTGGATCCAGGGCCTGAGGGCTGGGAAGAATTGCATCAAGCAGATTTGAAATGATTTTATTAAGGGAATAAGGGATGGAAGAGACGAAGGGATGGAAAATGGAGAAACCAGAGTTGGTATTTTTTCTGCATTTTTGGTTGGTAAGGTTCAACAAACACTAACACACACGTGCTCCCAGAATGGAGAGGATTCACCCCAGCATGTTTTCACTCACCTGTCGCCAAAAAGCCTTTTCGATGGGCAGCCACCATGGGGCCAACTGGGGAAAGAAATGACACCAGATTAAAGGTGACAATTGAACAGGTGACACCCCCTGACACCGTCCCACAGCACTGTGTGTTAGTCTGGAAATGGATCAAAGCTGCAGTTTGAGCTGGGTTATCACAGGCATTTGGATGGTGCTCTCCCACAGAGCAGAGGCACCCGCTTTTGAAAGTGGAAACAGATCAAGAGGCTCATGCTGGTTTAGTTCTTCTCTTTTAAAGTTTGATTATTAAAGTTCTTTGAAACATGCTTTGCTCCCTGGAGCAGCTCAGAAAGCGCTCACAGAAGATATAAACAGAGGAGCACCACGAGTCAGCCCCAGCCCAACCCTGTCAAGTTCAAAAGCAAAACAACCCCAGACCAAAGAAAACCCCCTGAGAACAGCCACGCCTTGCACTGAGAGGCAGCTGCTCCTCAGTGGAAAAGCATCCCTGTGGGATTTAGATTTACCTCCAGTTTTTGGGTGACTTTTTTTTTCAGATCTTCAGATACGAAATCCTCAAAGACAAAGCTCCAGCCAAATGCTTCTGCTTCTGTTTTGTATTTCTTTTCTCTAACAAACTCCCTGGCATAAATACAACACACTCAGGCCTCTGGGTAAGAGTTGTTCAAGTGCTGCCCCACCAAATACAGTGATTTGTGCAGGCAACATGTTCAGAGCAAGGCAAAAGGTACATGACCTACGCACATCCCAGCTGCAGAGAGTCCTCCCCAGCACAGCTTCATACGGTTTGTTATAGATTTAACAGATAAAACCATCCAATGTGCATCAGATTTCACAGATCTGGTTGTTTTTATGTTACCTGTGCAGGTAAACTCAGCCCTCAGGTCTTACATAAAACGTAACAATTGCAGAGGTCAAAAATCCCTTAAAAGCCAATTAAAGCCTGTGGCTGCTGTTAGCTAAATGTCCTCAAAGTGCAGAAAATGTCACATACTCCTGAAAAACCTCACCCTGCTTCTACTCCACTTGTTTCCCCTTTGCCTCAGCTGCAATAATTGCCACTATTGGGCAGTTTCTGGCACAAGGAAGTGTTTTTAACCAACAAGGGCTCAGCCAGACAAGCAAAGGCATTTCCCCCAGTGCATTTATTAGTGCTCTGTAAAAGGGCTTTCTACAAAAAAATGGAACGGTCCAGTGTATACAAATGGGAATTGCACTTAGAGGAGCCTGAAACCTGAAGTAGCTCAGCCCCATTAGTAAAAAAGAGGCACAAACACAAACCCCACATATGTCTGGGAGAGTAGTAGTAGAGAAGTAGAGGAGGGGGAGAAAAGGAAGAGGAGAAAATTAAGAGGAAGAGGTGGAAAGGAAGAAGAGAAAATGAAGAAAAGGAGAGGAACAAAAGGAGGAGAAAAAGAAGAGGAGGAAGAGGAAAAAGGAGAGAAAAGAAGAGGAAGAGAAGGAAGAGGAAAAAGGATTAAAAATAAGAAGAGGAAAAGGAAGGTGGATGAGGAGAAAAGAGAAGAAGGCGAAAGAAAGAAGAAGAAAGGATAAAAAAAAAAAGGAAGGATGCTTTGGCTTGCACTTGTAATGGTAATTTATTACAGACACATTTTTTTCTAATGAAATACTGGTAGCACCCAAGCATCGACTTTCAGACCCCAGGAACCAGCCTCAAAGGACCCCGCAGCCACACCCAGACCAGCAGCTTCCCCTCAGCCAGCCGGGGCACCTTTTTCTCACCTGAAATCCCTGTTGGTGACGGGATGTTTGTCGACAGCGAACGGCTTCACCGCCACCTCCCTGACCGGCCCCTCCTGGGAGCCCGATCCCATCCGGAACGTGCCTCCGGGCAGCTGCACCATTCCTTCATCCAGCCCAGGGGCTAAAAGGGGAGAGATTCAGCAGAAGTTTAATTTTTAAACACGACGGAACGGGACAGCGCAGTGACTGCCAGAACATCCCTGGGGGGGGTGGGGGGTGGGGGTGTGTGACACAGCACAGGCGTTGGAACAGCTCTGGGTGAGGTGAGGGGGTAGGGGGGGGTTGGTGACAAGGTTTAAAACATTTTAAATGCCATTTTTCAGCGTCTCTCGGGATGGGAGCTGCTCCCTCGGCGGGCAGGACCGGCAGGAGCAGCTCCACGGGGGGGCGCGGGGTGCTGGCGGCTCTCACCGCGCTCAGCCCCGCAGCACAGCAGCAGCAGCAGCAGCAGCGGCAGCGGCGGCGGCCCCGCGCCCCCGCACATCCCACAGGCTCCGCACGGTCCGCGGGGCTCCGACCCGGAGGTGCTGCGGGCTCGGGAAGCGCTTCCGGGCCCTTCCTGCCCCACGGGCGTGTCCGAAAAGGGGCATTTCCAGAGCGCGGCGGCCACGCACGGGCGGGGAAAGGAATTTCGGTTCTCGGCACCGGGGCCAGGTGCAAACCACCCCCCAGACATGAAAAGGGTTGAGTGGGTTTGGTTGTTTTTTTTTTGGTGGCTTTTAGATTTTTTAGGTTTCTTTTAGAGTCGTCCCAGCAGCCGCGTGTGACCCAGGAAGGAGAGTCCTGCCTGTTAACGCTAAAGCAGCACTGGGATTAGGGACAATCATTTAAGGCAGGAGCCTGTTCCACTGCCACAAACCCGACTGAAAGCAGCTCGATCTACTCGTTGTCCACAAATCCCTCAATGGAACTGCAAGTATTAAAAATCCTCCCCTGTACTATGATGAGGATGACAGGTAACAAGTCCTTCAACCCACTTCAAACCATTCTACATTGAGAGAACTTGCTTTTATTCGTAAATACAAAACTATGATTGTGTTAATCCATCTTTTTTGTTAACTGAACAAATTCCAGGCCTGATCCTACCCTATTCCTGCAGCAGACTTCTGAGCATTAGTTTCACAGCACTGTCAAGAGCAGGAACTGGGGATGCAGCCCATCACTGCTGGGAGGGCTGGAAACAGAATGTTCAGGAGGAGGTGAAGTTTTAAGGAACAGACAACATGCACAAAGCACAGAACAGAAGAGTTTATTGGGTAAAAATGAAAGCAACCGCAGCCATACACTTGAGTGAAATCAAAAATAAATAACTCCTTAATTTTAGAGCCAAATCTTTGATTAATTTGCTAATATTTTGAGTGGCCATGTTCACCAAAGGGGCTGCCCCTTATGGCAGAGTAACTTCAGTTGCTGGGAGATCCACCAAGGCCAAGGACATGGTCCAGCAGGTGGATTCCTTACAGACATTCCACGGGGCACGAGTGGAGCTGTCACCATCCCAACAGCAGATCCGACTCAGCCCTTCAGAGAGGACATTCCAGCTCGCATGATTTCATCCACCAGGAGAATGTTGCTGGCAATCACCGTGCTAGAAACGGTAAATAAATACTCTGAAGAGTTGCCATGTTGATGTAGTTCAAGATTCAGGTTTATTTTTGTGTTTCAAGACTTCCTGGCTGTACCTGGTACCCCCCAGTGTTCAACCAAACACACACTGCTGTTTAAAGTGAAAATACTGTAAACCCTTACCATGAATGAAGCAGCTGCTTTTTGACATTATAGTTATCCCAGATTCCAGCTGCTGCAGCCACCATTGGCTCCCCTACAACAGAAATAAGTGTTTGAATAATCAGTTCACACAATTTAGTGAGAATTTCTGCTGTCTGCATCCCCCTGTTGTTCAGCAAGTCCTTACCGGTGTTGAGATCAACCCCAGTCAGCTGCCCAGATTCCACGTGCTCTGTCTGAACCTTCACTAGTGTCTCCTGGGGATCATAACCAGAGTTCTGGGCAAGAACCTTTGGCAGAACAGAGACATCACTTCATGTTAATTAAAGAGCCCTCCCAGCAGAAAAAGCAATGGGTCTGTGAGTGATTTGAAGTCAGGAACTCCTTATACCTTAGGAATGATGAGCAGAGCATCAGCAAAAGCCTGAACTCCAAGCTGGGCTCTTCCTTTCACACTGGGTTTATGCTTAACAAGAGCATTGGCTACTGCTACCTCCAGTGCTCCTGCTCCTGGAACCACACACCCTGCAAAGGAAAACTTGATAGTCAGACTATCAGCACCTATTTCAATTTAAACAGTTTATTTTTAGAGTTGTTTGATCTCTTCCCTCTTCAAAAAGACAACTTGTACCCGAGTAGGTGAGTAGTTACAGAGTTATCAACTACCTCTAAGCTACAAAGTGGTAGGACTACTGAAATACACTCGGCTCAGGCTCTGACTGTAGCAGGCACCAAGGAAACTGATACAAACTACCCTAATTTTGAGATGAGTTTGCACAGAAGGTCCTTAACATCCCTGGCAGAGCAGACTCACCATCCTCAATAGCGTTTTTCACGGCTCGCAGCCCATCCCTCACTGCGTCCTTGATCTGTGTGAGTGTGTGCTTGTTGGGGCCCCTGATGAGCAGCGTGACAGAGCGGGGGTTCTCACACTTCTCAATAAAGGTGTATTTCTCTTCACCCTGTGAAAAACAGGGTGATGCATCTGTGTCACCTGGACACGTTCAGGTTCAGTTCTGCACAAACAGCACTTCAACAAGTGATGAGAAGCAACAGAATCCTATTTCTGTTTTCTCAGTTTTACAGACAGTAACAAGAAAATACACTATGACAAGAGCAAGTATCTAGGGGGATGCTCACACCCAAGTGGACATAGGGGTGTGAAACGCCTCCAGCCTTTAATTCCATACTCCAGCACAGCTCCTGAAGCACTTGGCTGTACTCACCAGAGTGTACTCATAGACAAGGCCTGCGTGTCCCAGACAGTCAGGGGTGAGATCCTCCACAGAGTTCATGGCAGTGCCACCACACGCCAGGGTCAGTCTGGCAGAGAACACACACAGCTCAGCACTGGCTTTATGGTCAGTAAAACCTGAAGTCATCAATGTAAGGGCAGTATTTCAGCTTGCACAACACACTTCCTAGGCCTGGGAGACTTTGCTTCTGTACATCAAAGAGCTCTTCACAAAAATAAGTTTATAGAATTAGCTTTCTCTTTTACATATGAAGCATACTGAGAGCTGAAATTGCCCCATCACCCACTGTGCTGAACTGACCTTTCTAGTGTATACAAACTACCCGAGTTACACCAGGAAGAGCTGGATAGAAAGGGGCTTTTTAGTCCAAGTCCTCAAAGGTGGATTTAAGCCAGAGTTGACTCAGGGTCCCAGTTTGGAAAAGCAGGTTCTCTTACCCTTTCCTCTCCCCAGGAACTAACCTTTCCATGTTCCTTCTTTTGGCTCTCCGCAAAGCAACTATTCCTTCTTTGGCCAGTGCATCCAAGGAAAATGGGTCAATTCCCTGGAAATGAAAAAAGTGACCATTAGGATAAAGAAAAAGCTAAAAACTCCCTTTCTTTCTGACACTAATGAGTAGGTTCTTCCTTGAGGCTCACAGAACATCTCAAGTAGGAACTGCAGCCTAAATTCAGCTACTTCAGCATATGGCTTGTCATGAAATTAATTTTTGTTGTCCCCTTCATCTCACCTTCTGGTTGATCAAAACAAATCCTTTATCTGAATCGCCACAGACTCTTCTTTTTAAATCTATGATTTTGTTCACTCTGTCTTCAATGAACTTCCTTTCTGCTTTCACCAACTTCTCCCTCTCTTCAGCACTTTTATAGAAGAATCCAGAGCTCACCTCTCTGAAGGAGAGAAAACAAAACACAAAAGCAGTGAGAAAACTATCCTCTCTGTTGCAGAAATAAGCATAAGAACTGATCCTTTTAAGACATGAGCAGTTTCTGCTCCTCACCTTTCTGCTGTGTACTTACGTTTTCTCATACTCCAGAGACACGTTGCAAGTCAGAACATAAGCATCTTCCACCCTTTTCTTCATGTCAGGATGGCGAGCACCATGATCCAGAACCAGCCCTCTGATCAGCCTGGAAGATTAAAAAGCATTTTGTGTGTCAGTGGATGTACATAAATATCTGCAATTCATGGAAGTGCAGGCCAGAGAACTGACAGTGCAACTGGTCCAACACAACGGCCCGTGCACTTGTGTAGGGACTAAACAAGGAGTATGTGTTCCCCTTCTGAGGGCATGCCTGTTCCAACAGGAAAAGCACATCAAAAGAGTGAAAAAGGAATTTGCTCTGGCATGGTGTCTGACTGCATTAGCTACTGAGGAAAGCTAGTGCAGAATTCAGCCATGCCACTGAGGTAAAGCCCATGGAATATCCACCTATATTACTGCAATCTGGCATCCACCTATCAAATGCTAGTTTGTATTTAAGAGATACAAACCTGAAGCACAATCAAGCCACAGACACTTTCACTAATATGAAGTCTTTATGCAGCTTTGTTATGTAAAAGCTTAAGCCAGTGTTACTGTTTGCTATTCAAAACTTCCACCAGGGAATCAAGTTCAGTGACTGAGGTGCTGAGGGATATTTATGGGTAAAATCTGTATTTCCACCCCAGAAGTGAAAAGCTTTGGGACACCCAAGTTCTAAAAAGAAACCAAAACCCCCCAAGACTCCTCAAACATCAACCTCATGACCTACGTTGTGTCAGTTTCTGATTTGTGCTTCATCTCCATGATTTCCACCATGTAAAGGTCAATTGGCTCATCTGCTTTTCTGACTGTCAGAACAGAATCTACGACAGCCTGGAAGAGAGGGGAGGGAGGAAAAAACCCCAAAATGATCATTATCTCCTAAAGTGCAAGTTCACATCTTCCCAGCACTATAAACCTGGATCTCTTCTCCCAGAGAGGCAGGGCAGAGATGCACTCACCTCCGTTAGGATGTCAGCAAGCTCTGCATGAACTTTAGTACGGAGGGATGTTCTGGCAACATCTATGAGGGTCTCCCTGTCCATCTCCTTGGTTACCTTGACCTGCTCCAGAACTTCAAGTGCTTTTTCCTTTGCAATCTCAAACCCTTCAGCTACTATTCGAGGGTGCAAACCCTAATGCAAGGGAGGAGAAATCATGAGACAACAGAAGACAAAATGGTACTTTTGCATTAATAGAACCTGTTGTTTCAATGTCCCATGTCATGTCAAAACATAGGTGATATGCCTGCTACAAAGGCAAGGTGTTCTGTCCTTCTGAATACATATAAAAGGAATGCAAATCCTTTCAATGCAGAGGAAAAGTACAGATTATTCTAGCACAGAACTGAAACCAAGGGAACTACAAAGCACACTTGGGTGTTCACTGTGCAAGGTCCACTCTTAACCTACAATACCCAAAATATCTGCCCTCTGGGATGATCTCCCTGCTAACACACAAGTGTTTCAACTCACAAAAGACAAAGTAACAGCAGGTATCACATAAAACCTTATTAAAAGTTACAGTATCCAGATTAAGTGGTTTTGATTTTGAACAAGTCTGAAGTCCTTCTCTCCAGCTTTCTCCCTTTTTACAACTCCTGTGATGCACTCATTTTAAGCAGAAACATGTATTTATGCCTCTCTTGTATTAAACATAAGCTAAAAGGTCTCAGGGAAGCTTTTAAGTTCTGTTTTACAACAGAAACACTGCATACACACCTCAGAAATATAGAGATCTGCCTGCTTGAGGAGCTCCCCGATGATCAGGACATTTGAGGTGGTGCCATCTCCAGTGATGTCATCTTGCGCTGTTGCTACTTTTGCTATCAAGGAGGCCGTGGGGTGTTGGATTTGCTAGATAAAGAGAAGAAGCTGAGCAGAAAAATCTCACTGCACTGGTACAGGAAGCAACAATCTGAGATCAGATAAAGAAAGTATTTAGGGCACAGGTGATGTTTTAAATGATTTATGGCAACTCAACAGGTTCCAACAAATAACAACAATCATTCTGACAATAAGTTGACTGAATTAATCCACATAACACTATTGGCAGCACCGATGGCTGACTGAAGAGCATTTTTACAGATTAGAAGCCCACAAACCTGCAGCAGTATCCACATTTGAAAAGGTAACTGTACTACAGCGAGATAAACTCCAATGGGACTATTTAAGGTACCGTTTACCTTTTTAACATTATTTTCATTACAGTACTACCTTCAGCATCAAAGAGCCCATTTAAGCTTTGCTTTGCTCCCAAGGGACACAGAAAGGGAGGCCGTGGTCCCTCCCTAAATCCCACCCCCCTCGGTTCGTGGGGCTCAGCACCAGCTCACCATCTCCTGCAGCAGCACGTTGCCATCTTTGGTCAGCTTGATGTCTCCGGCCCCCGACACGAGCCTGCGGGCGGCACCGGGCGGGTGAGCAGCGGCCCGGCCCCTGCACACGTGCGCGGCCGGGCACCGCTCCCTTCCCTTTCCATCCATCCATCCATCCATCCATCCATCCATCCATCCATCCATCCATCCATCCAGCCCTCCCGTTCCCCTCCGCACGGCCCGGCCCCCTCTGAGCCTCCCTTGTCTCTCCCCTCACGCCGCCCCTCAGGCCGCGCGCCCCTCACCACCCACCACCCACCCCCCCCAACTCGGGGCGCGGGGTCTCCCTCACATCTTCATGGTGCCCTTGGGGCCCAGGTTGGTCCTCAGCACGTCCTGCAGCCCGCGGGCCGCGCTGATGTTCACGGCCAGCGCAGCCTGGGCCCGGGCCACCTCGGCCTTGGGGTTGAGCGCCTTCACCGCCATCGCTCCGCTCCGCTCTGGGCCGCGCCGGGGGGGCGGGCCCGGCTCCGCCCCGCCCCTTCTAGAACAATCCGAGCGCGCCCATTGGTCCGCCGCCGCGCCAGACGCGTTTCCATTGGTTGCGGTGCCTGTCACTCCGCCCGCACTCTGAGGCGCCGCGCGCTCGTGTGGGCGCTGATTGGCTCGCTGGCGCAACAGCCGCGTTCCCATTGGCTGTCGCTACTCCCGGTCCCGCCCCCCGCCCCGCCCGGGGAGCGGGGGTTGTGAGGGAGCCCCGGACGCCCCCGGCAGCCCCGCAGAGGCGTGGGGATAAATAATTAAACCCCGCCGTTTAACATTAGGCCGATGGAATTAATAGTTAAGCGCTCTGGTTTAATAATCAGCGCTGGATTAATAATCAGAGTGGTTCTTGGTTAAAATTCAGGGTTGAAGTTAATCAAAACTTGTGTTCTCATGATACAGGAGGTGCTGGGAGGGGCAACCCCAGCACAGCCCCTGGCCCTGGGGCTTTCCTGGCCTGGATCCCTCACTGGGGTTCTGAGGCTGGGGATGGTCCTTTCCAAGCACACCAGAGGTTTCCCTGTGGAAAAAACCGAAACAAAACAGGAATATTCTTATCAAGGTGATGGGTGCTGGTGCCCTGTGTGGCCCGTCAGGTTCACACCTCGAGACACTGAAATATTGGCGTCTTTGGGCTCCGGAATGGAGCACAGTCGTGTTTCCCTGGAGAGGAGTTTAGGAAGCTCCTGCCGAGGCAGAGGCTCCCCCAGTGCTGCCCCATCCCTGGCAGTGCCCAGAGCAGGGTTGGACAGGGCTTGGGGCGCCCTGGGATAGTGGCAGGTGTCCCTGCCCATGGCAGGGGAATGGAAGGAGATGGTCTTCAGGGTCCCTGCCATTGCAAATCATTCTGTGACTGTGAAATCTCCCCCACTCCATCCCACGCTGTGCAGCTCGGGATGCAGCCCTGGATGCTGGGCCTTGGACACCCACTGAGCAGCAATTCAATGTGCTGAACATGTTTTCGTGCCACTTGCAGGAGGAAAGGCTGGGCCTGCTGTTGGTACAGTTTCGTTGCACAGGTTGTCAGGTGTCAGGGCAGCCTTGCTGGGCTTGGCTCTTGGCTGTGGCACCTGCTTTGGGTGAGAATCTCAGGTTTCCGGGCAAAAAGCTGTGTTGTGCAGGAGGGGAGGACTTCATGCATGACCTGTCAGTCTGACAAGTGATTATAAAGTCACCATTTTGGAGTTTAGTTTGGAGTATTTAAATGAATTTTGGGAACCACTGTGCCACTTGCCTTAAAATACGTTTCTTGGACACAAATGAATACTGCATCTGTCTCAGTCTGACTTGGCTGCTCTGGAAGAGACTAATATCCCTGGAGCTGCTAATACCCTTGGATTTCTGTTTTTTAAATGTTTTAAGTGAAGTTGGTGTTTGAACATAATTCAACACAGGTTTTGAGCCCTTTTGTTTAGCTGAGCAGTGCCTATGTCTTGTGAAATATTCTAATGCTGACTCTAGTTGAGTGGCTACATTTTCTGTTATTGTAATCATTAGAAATAAACACTAAACATTGCAAAATGCAGGAAAACACACTTGGCATTCCGTTATTGGCTCTGCAATTCTACTGAAGTTTTGTTTTCACTTTGTTGAGCTGCTGCTGGCCTGCTGAAACCATTAACACCCCCACGCCAGCCCCGAGAGGCTGCAGTGGGAATATCTGAGGTTCCTGGATGCAATGCCCAGTTAAAACACCTGGATTCCCAGCTCTGCCCTGGATTCTGTAGATCCCAGATCACACACAATCATTTTGCTGTTTTTTGGTTTGCCTCTTTTTTGCCTGTTCCTCTCAGTGCTGTTTTCAGCAGAGGGCAGCCTTGTCAAACTCATACCAGTGGGCTTCTTGTATTTTATGTTTTCCTTGCTGATGCCCATGGAAAGGCAGGAATTATTCATCCTAAACACCTGAGATGTGTGGGGTTGGCTGCTGGCAGTGATGAGGCTGTTCCTCAAGGAGGTTCAGGTTTGTGAGGGGAATTACTACTGCAGGAAAATACAGCAGTTGTTCTGGGAAAATTTAGTTGGAATTTTAGACTTTTTTTGGGGGAGCGGGTAGGAGAAAAGGTGTTTTCAAAGACATTCTAACCCTTCATGCAGGTAGTCTCTGGTTTTTTGTACAGCTGGAGAGGTTCTGTAGTCAGGTGCAAAAGTTGGGTGCTGTGCTTGTATCCATGGTCACGCATCCACAATTTGTGCTTTTCACTCCTAAACAACCTCCTAAAGCTTCCAGGCAGAGTTCTCTGTGTTTCTGTGCTCAATCATGTTCCTGAGGATAATTATTTCATGGTGTAGTAACACTTCTCATGAGCATTTTCACATTAAATTCCTATTTTGCAGCATTTTTCAGCCTGAGCTGTAGTTGTTGAATTGTTCTGTGTATTTGGTTTTAATGTGTAGTAAAAATACAGGGCAAATGCTAATTAGACTTAAATTGCCCTTTGAATTCAATGGATTACAGCAGATTAGCTTCAAAATATTTAACTGAATTAAAACCAACATGTCTGTTAAACTAAGACAAATAAAGGGAATATCCTTCATGAAATATTCAGCAGCAATTCTCCTAGTCAAGCTAGGCACTGCTTATCTTGGCAAAAAACCCTCTGAGATTCTCAGTAAAAGCCATTTTCTTTCATCTTTATCAAGATCTGTTTTCGTTTAACCTTATTCACAGAAATGATTTCTAAATCTGCTCTAAACAACATACAGTCCTGCCATGATAAAGCTGACAAACAGGGCCAGACTGAGGGTGCTCCGTGTCACTGGGGAATTTTGCAGCAAAGGAGCTTGGTCACATCTTTTCCTGACACCAGAAGTTACTGACGGATGCTCCTGTTGACAAATGGTCGTGCCCTGAGAGCTTCTGAAAAGAATATAAAGGAAAGCATGGGAGGAGAGGCACACAAGGAGATCGATTTTAATTAATAACATGTAATTTTGGGAGGCAATGCTGCCAGAATGGCAAACGAGGTCATGCATAGAATGTGACTGGAGCATCCAGTGGTGCAGAACAGTCTGTCAAGACGGGCAGCAGTCACAGGACAACTTTCACAAGTGAACAAAAGAAGCTAAATCAGCTAATTTGGGCTTTCTTGACCTTGAACCAGACAACAGCTTCTGGGTTGGCACTCTCCCATTTCCTCACCAGTGCCCACAGCAGCATCGGTGTGAGGCTCTTCCATGGGATGCCAAAACACAAGCACGGGCTGGTTTTGCCATTTTTCCATTGCTTTTGACAACATTGCATTCGGGGGAACAAACCAGAGCCCTGCTATACGCACAAGTTTTCATTTTGCTCCAGAGCTTCGGATGAATTTTGATTTGTGTGTGTACCTTTGCACACTGACGCTTAAGCCGAACGGCAACACTGCAATCAGCTCACAACCCCTTTCCTCTCTCCCGCAGCGAGAGAACGGTGTCCCTGCCTCGCCTTCACTTCATGCCAGGAGAAATTCCTGGCTGCTGCCTGCGGGAGCTGCTCCTCGGGCTCATCCCTTCGCTCAGCTCCCCCTTGTCCGTGCCCACGGCCCAGGCTGGGCTCAGGCTGGGCGAGCCCCCCAGTCCATGTGCTGGGGTCTGGCCAAGCCGTGCCCACCCGAGCCGGGAGCGCCCCAAGCCGGGCCCGGCAGCTCCTCCCCCGGCGTAGGAAGGTTACACCTCTCCTCCCTTCCCTGTCAGCGAACAGCTGGACTTCTCTGGTTACATGTGTGCAACCATTTCAAACAAACCTCTCGGCCTGGCTTACTCAGCAGATTATCGGAGCGTGATCGACAAAATGCGGCTCCCGTCCAGCGCAGCCCGTGCCGAGTGTTTGTGTGACTGAAGGTCTCAGCTGATCCCTCCTTGCCTTGTGCAGCCAAGAGGTTTGTTTGCAGCAGCAGCAACAGCCGCCAGGGCCGGTTCAATACTGTAAGTCACTGGGATCTTTCCTCTCAGCTCGCAAGGGGTTGGTTTTGGTTCTCAGATCCACAACACCATGTGTTTTTCAGCGTAGAAAATGAAAAGTGTCTCCTGGCGGGGCTGTGCCTGGCGGGGCTGTGCCTGGCGAGGCAGAGCAGCAGCGTGGTGCCTGTTTTAGAACAGCAGCATGAATGAATGATGCAATCGGGCACGGGGGGAAGCACCGTCGTTTTGTCAGGACAGGCGAGAGGAGATTGGAGACTTGGGAGGTGTCTGTCAGCATCCGTCAGGTTCCTGCTACCTCTTTTCACCTTTACAAGGTGCTTAAATGAGTTCACTGTGAGGCACTGCAGCTCAGGTAACAGTGTACAGCTGCAAGCAGGTCATCTCTTGACTTTTCACACAGGTTTGTATCACTGCTTGTAAAAACTGAACAGAAAACCAGGAAACAGTGAAGTTGAGGACTGAATCTTTCTACTCTCACCCTGAAAACCACAGAAATTCATAGTTATGGATGGGTTGAACTTTAAAAACCTGCAGGGATATTAACCCGTGATTTGTTTAAATATAATTAATCTGCTTAAGTGTATCACCTTTTCTCCAAAGCTTTTAAAACATTGCTAATTCTCAGAATTGCCTCAGCACAGAAGAGCTGTCACTGTATTACTCCCGTTTTACAGACACAGGATTAAAACCAATGAGGATTAAGTGGGTTTTTTAAACTAACATCATGGAAACACTCCTGGAATTACTTTTTATTAGCAGGACCACTCCTGTAGTGGGAAAACGTCCCCAAAAGTTTTCAAGAACTATTTTCTCCAAATCCCTTATTCTAACATGCAGTTTTCTTTCAATGCAACAAACAGTTTAATGTGGTTGAACTTAAGTTCCTGCCACTGCATGTTCAATTCAGTGTTAAATGGGGAAGTGGATCAGAAGCACCAGGAATTGTTTGCAAACAAGGATATTCCTGAGTGCTGGGTAATACTTCATTAAGATTCACTTAATCTTCATTTTTTTTCACAGCAATAAATGTGAACATGATGCAAAGTAGCAGCGTGGCAGCACTTCTGAAAGCTGAAATATGATAACAAGTGAGGTCTAGTCAGAATGAGGATTTTGAGATCTTGTCAAGATCTCGTTGAACTCTTCCAGCCCCAAACACCTGCAGTTCTGAGCTCCAGTTACTTGTTCCATCCTCATTACACAGAGGTACTGGGGATTTTTCTGTTTTACTCAGTGAGGCGAGTGCCCTTTTTGAAGGGACAGCAAACACAGGATTTCAGTTGTTTTCCTTTGACATGTGGTCTTACATAATTCCTGTGTTTGCTTCTATGACTCCACCCTACCTATTATGAAAGAGAATTATTTGTTGTGAAAATGCCTTTCTTTTTTTTTTTTTCTGAATGGCCTAATGAAGTACTTCATAGTCTGTAGGCAAGGGGATCTCATGAGAATTCCACTTTTCCCTTGTGATTCCTTTTTTTCTACCTTTATTTCAAGTTTCACTCTACCTCTCTCCCTCTGTCCCTCTCTTCTTATGTCTTCTCTAGTCACTTCTTTGCCAGTTCTTTCTTCTTCTTTCCAGCTTTCCATCTCGTTATTTTATCAGATCTATTGAAATGTTTGTTGCTTGGATGTTTTTCCAGCATGCAAATAACAGGCTAGGAATAGATTACCTGTTTGAAATTTAGTGGCATGAAGATCAGAGATTCTTTACCTGTGTTTTTCATATGGAGTCAGGACTCATTATTTGTGGGAATTTCTTTTTTCTTACCATCTCATTAAAACATTGACACATTTAAGCAATCAGCTATCCTGTATTTCAGAGTAATTAATCTCTGCCAACTGCAGAGGCCTGTAACACTCTGGAATAAAACATTGCTGTTCCCTATTTGTCCATAGAAAGGTTTCACACAACTTCAATTCTTTTTGCTCTGAAGAACTACTGATGAAAGCATCCGCATTGAAATCTACATTTCAAAACCCAGTTCTCCCTTTCCAACTTGTCATTTTTAGGTATTATAAACCAGAGTTTGAAACTATTTTGAAAGAGTTATTGCATGGAATAAAGAAGAGGGCAGTGTTAATTCCAACCAAGAGAGGACAGGGTTCATTCCAACCATGGCTCTACAGCTGGTATTCATAATTTTTCCTCTAACTGCTTTATTTGTCCATGAAAGTGCAAAGTCCATCACAGAGTTGGTCTCATCATTATGAGGAACATCCAGAAGGGAAAGGAGTATGGGAAATGTGGATATCAGAGAGAAGGGAAAGGTAAAATCTCTTCCTTCCTGCTCCCAATGCGTGTTTATAGTGATAACGTTTTTCTGAGAGAAATTAAAATTTTGGAGGCATGTACCCAGAAATATATTCCAGGTTCTCACCAAGAAACCACGTCACAGTGCAGTGTCCCCTCGGGGTGACATTGCATCACAGTGTGGCAGAGTTGCAGTGCAGCCCCAGGTGAGCATGAGGCAACAGGATGGCTTTGCATAACAAGAGATCAGAGCTGGAACACAGTGACGCCAATGTCACGCCACAGTGATGTCAGCCCTCAAATCACTCAAAGCCCTGCTGCTTGGAAAATCACAGCATTTCACTAAAAATACAAACAAAGGGCTCTGGAGCCAATGTCAAGGCTAATGCAAAGTAAACGCTGAATTCATGTGTCACCTCTGCCCATCCACTGCCAAGTCTTACCTCAGAGCTGGTCTCTATCAGAGGGAAGTGGCCACTAAAGAGAGAGAAGTTTCTTTTATGTGCTGTGCTGATGGCATATGACTGTATTTCTTATATGTCCGGTGCATTTTTTATAGGAAAGATGAAAAAACCCACATGTGGTCTGCAGAAAATTATTCTTTAGTCATGACTCTTAAGTCTAGACCTGAGTTTTACAGTGTCCATGCAACAGAGACCTGCCAAAGTGCAGTGATCTCTCAGTGAGCACACAAAGTCACCTCAGGGACAGCACTAGTTCAGGCAACTGGCAGTGAGTGACATCAGTGCCTGTCACCTTTTGTACTTTTCCATAGCAAGGTACATAGGGAACATCTTCTCCATCTTCAGTGGATGTCTTTTGTATCTGAGGGTGCAAAGCTTGTCCAAAACCAGCAAAAAATAAATGGGAATTTGTGTATACGAGACACCTCACCTTTAAAATTTACATGCTCTATAGGGGAACAATAGATTAGCTTAGTGAGAGATGAAGATATAAAGACATCCATAATTCTTAACAATGTGCTGTTTGATGTTACCCAGAACAGTTATACAAGACATGTCCCAAGAGATGTCTGAGAGATTAGAAGAAAAAGGCAAAAATACGGGAAATGAGATAGATAGGAAGCTGTTGTTTGTATCTAAGTGTACAGATTAATAAGTAGTAAAGTTCATACTGAATTAATTCCCCTATGAAAGGACGAAGCACATGATGAGTAAGAAGATACCTAACACCTCGAGCTTCTGACCTGCAAAAGTGCTCAACATATTTAAGTGGACAGATATAAAAGGGAAGAGAATAAACTTTTGTCAGACATTGCTATGGAAAATGTGATGTCTTCATGGGTTGAGTGAAGTTCTCAAAGCCCACAACTTTAATGGATTTTGTAAGATTAATCCCCAACACTAATGGTCCAATCTTTTATGCATTCATCCATGATGAAAATATTTATTAATGAGGACATCGAAAAGGATCTAAATCTTCATGATTTAGGGACAACCACTCACTGATAGGTTAAAGATAGTTATGTCTACTGCAATCAAGGAAACCCTTAAGGGTTGGGTGTCCTGGAACAACTAATCTGACACACCAGACTGGGTCAGATGAGAAATCAAGACCCATCTGAGTGGTGAGGGCAAGACAAGACAGAGAACTGCAAGTCCCACACAGCCTGAGCGTTGGCAGCCTGATGGTTCAGCAAATGCCAAGTATCACAGCCTTGAACCCCATGTGAACATCAATGGGCCGAGCCAGCAGAGAGCAAATCAGCAGCTGACCAAGGCCCCACAGCCCACCTGTAACGCAAGCTGAACATCAGTAGGCAGCAACAACAGGGAGCAAATCAGCAGCTGAGCCAGACCTCCACCACTGCTCCCCCTGGGATAAAAGCTGGCTACCAGGCTGTGCTCGTCCCTTCTCACACGGATCAGACCACCCGTACCAATGGCTCAGGAAACACTGCAGTTCTCTCACTCAGAGAAAGACTTCATCTTGTCCCCTCACAGCAAGAAGACTCCTAAAAGGATGGCGTCCCTCATGGAGATGAAGGAGATTTTCCGGAGTGCCGACGCCGTGTGCTTTGACGTGGACAGCACAGTCATCAGGGAAGAGGGGATCGACGAGCTCGCCAAGTTCTGCGGCGTCGGCGATGCTGTTGCAGAGATGTACGTATGGTTGCTGTTTGATTTGTAAAAATTGGTGTAAAAATAAGCATGGATAAGGATGACATGTGACAGTGAATTTACAACGGGGATTTGTTCGGCTCCGTCGTAGATTGTTACAGTTTAAAAAGGGTTTTGGGGAGCCACATGTGGAATTAATGCATAGTGAAGTAACTTGTGTTGGAGTTGTGGAGCCACCTGATAAAACTATACCTGGCATAAATTCTCCACTGTAAATTTTGATAGACTGAGATCATCATTAACCTCTGCTAAAACCTTGTTATGAACTAGCAAACCTTATTATGAGACGGAGAAGAGAGGACAGCTCTCCTAACCCTTCTCTGAGGCTGATGTTGCCATTGAAACTTGCAGCAAATTTCTCTTAAGTTCTGAGAAGGGCACCTGAGCTGCAGGTCAGGAATACTGGTCCCAGTGGCTCATGGCACTCACAGAGGGAATGAAGCCATTTTCCTTTGCCTCACTGGTTCCCCAATCCATGGAGATCTCCTATCAATGGATGCCACCAATCTTTCCAGTGTACCAACCTCCTCCTCCACCACATGGATTCAGCATAACTTACAACTATGGTCTCTTACCTGGTTCCTTGTCACTCTTTGTTTAACTGTTCTTAGGGGAAACCTCTTCTTGCTAAGAGTCACTGATTTGGTTTTTGTGATCACAATTCAGGACCCGCAGAGCCATGGGTGGCACTGTGACATTCAAAGCAGCTCTAACAGCACGACTAGGTCTCATACGTCCCTCCTATGAACAAGTGCAGAAATTAATATCTGACAACCCACCCGAGCTCACTCCAGGAATAAGGTAAGAAGAATTTCAGATTATTTTAAAGAAAATATTCAGGAAGCACTTGGCATAAATGAACTGTGCCATCGGTGATGCTGTGAGGCCACAGAGCTGGTTTGGATTGCCTTCCTGCTCCGTCTCTGGGCTGGTTGTGTACAAAGCTTATAATGGCCTGAGTCCAGGTCAAGTGCTTAAGCATCCATGGAAAAAAGGAAACAGTCTTAGATATTAACTGGCACTTTGGCTGGCGAGCTCAAATCCTGGCTCAAGGATTAAATGGGCATGGAAAATAATCTGTTCAATCTCATCTGGTCTTTCATGGGTGATGGTACTGGGAGGAGATTTAATACCCAGAATGAAGTACTGACTGGTCTATTCTACAACTCCATTACCTCTTACACTCCTCTGTGCAGTCCCACCCTGCTTCAGCTTAGAGGATCCATTGCTCAGAGCTACTACCCATTCTGTCCTGAAGTCCCTAAAAAAGTATTAAAAAGCTTATTTAGCAATTACACATATATATGTGTATTCATTCATCTTTAGGTTTGGAATGAACATTAACTATTTAAATTTAAAATATTTTGGGTTTTATTCCCTGTTCAGTGTTTCAAACAATTGAAAATAATTTCCTTACCACAAAATCTGACCATAGTTCCAAGTCTAAAATATTTTGAGCACATAACAGTTTTAGACTATTCTGTACTTGTATTTTCTTCTTGAAATGAAGCACATGCTCAGCTTTTCCTGCAGAAGACATAGCTAGACATAACTACAAAGAGAACATTGTTTCCTTGTTTAGAATCATGTGATTTTCCTTTTCATTCCTTCCTTTTCTTCCTTCTTTTCTGTTTAGCCTGCTTTAAGCCTCCACTTTGCTTTTCAGTCTTTAGCCTTTCTGCTGTTACTGCTACCACTTCCACTGCTCAGCATTGCTTCAGGCTGATCTTCCTGCTTCCAGAGCCAAATCCTTAGGACACTTAACTGCTTTCAAGTCCCACTGACATTAACTGGGTCCACAAACTTCTTTTTTGGCTCTTTTTCTGTAGCTGGTGCCCTATTCTAAAGATGGCATCAGTATCCAGAGTCTGAGGAACCAACTCTTGAGTTAGAAAATTTTTGTACTTTTCATCCCATTTCTGCATTTTGGAGCAGTGGCTTTATCTCCCCCTACATTCCCTACTTTTCTCTGCATTACAGATTTATTTTCCTGCCGTTTTTTTGTATCAGTTCAGAATAAAAAAATCTGAACTGGATCTGCTCTCATTTGTTCAAGGGAACCAATGTGATCAGTATGAAAGTGTAAAGAAAACATTCCTGGGGAGTGCTTGTTTTTGAGGAATAAATACCTGCTTGTCTCTAGATATGATGATTTTGTCCAGCTCTTTCATGTGCACAGACTTGCAAGGGAAAGAAGGAAAAGCTTTGGGCAGCAGAGATGGATGGAGCTGGAAAGCAGCACAGATCCAACCAACTGGAATAACTCAGAGCATGGGCAGCTTGTTTAGGAAAGCTGTATTTTAACTTCCTGGCCTTTCTTCTCAGGGAGCTGGTGAGCAGACTTCATCAACGAGGAGTCCAGGTCTTCTTGGTCTCTGGGGGGTTTCAGAGTATTGTGGAACACGTGGCCTTGCAGCTGAACATTCCCACAACAAATGTCTTTGCCAACAGGCTCAAGTTCTACTTTAACGGTGAGATTCCCTTAAAGTCTCTTTCCTCTGCCAATTAATGCCATTTTTTAGGCTCCAGCTGTCAGATACTGGGCTACACTGTGTAGCTTACTTGCTGTTACCAATCCAGGTAACTCCAAGTAGGAAAACTACAAGACCTTATCAGAATGTTCAGGTCATTTTGTACATATGAACTAGAGCTGCAGTTACTTTTTAATTGCAAGTTGTGCTGAAGGTAAAACATGTTACAGTTGCTGACAGCAGTTTCATTTTCTCTTGCTCCTTTCAAGTTAAGAGAGTTCACAGTGACCTGATGTCACAAACTCCCCTGTCAGTCACTCTGGGGTACACGAGGCCCTGGAGCAGAGCTGCTCTGGACTTCAAGCAAGCAGGGCTGTAATTAGAGAGGTTGTTTCTTACTCAGTGTTTCCCACACTGTCTATAAATCATTCTGGATGCTGCTTTTGGAAGGTTTACACCACAATGACTGAACCAGGGTGACTGGGAATGGATTTGTAGCACTACAAGGTTTCTATTTTTCTCTGAGCATTCAGCTCTTTGACAATATCTCCACTGAAGTTTTTACACTTCCAACAATTTTTTTGGAACGCTGATACTGTGAGGTCTCCAGACTACATGCAATTAGGTGTTCTCTGATGGAAAGACCACAGGCATAGATCTTTCTTCCTTTAGAAGAAAATATTCTGTATGTCCAACTTGTCCTTCCACTGTTTTCTAGGAGAATATGCAGGATTTGATGAAACACAACCAACAGCTGAATCAGGGGGGAAAGGAAAAGTTATTGCTCATCTGAAACAACAGTTCCAGTTTAAGAAAGTAGTTATGATTGGAGATGGAGCTACAGACATGGAAGCCTGTCCCCCTGGTGTAAGTATCACAGAAATTCAAAAAATCCTTTGTTGGGAAAAAAAAAGTGAGGTTTGAATTCTTTACAAACTTCAGGGAGTGATTAAAGGTACTTAGTGTGAAGGTCTGGCTCTGGTGTACATTTACCTGATATGGCCTAGCAAGAGGATGGTTCATCTCTGTACAGTCATGAAACCTTTGTAGAATCAGTTCTGACAGGGTAAATAAATTAAATGGGCAACTTTTATAAATTAATTCCATTTCCCACAAAAAAGTACCCCAATACCCCTTCTCACCCATGCTGAGGGACAGCTGGTCCCTCCCTGTTAAACCTGACAGACAGCTCAGTATTTGCTTAATGCTTCCCACCTCCAGGCAAAAAAAGCTGCAGTGGAAATTTTAAGCCCCGCACTTTCACTGCAGATGGTTTTCTGAGATGTAGAAATGATGACTGCTCCTGGTTAATGATTGAAGACAGGGTTAATGTTTGCTCTTGGTATCGATCAAATGGGGTAAACAGAGGTAAGACAAACAGAAGAGGGGTAATTGTGGGATGCTCATGCATGTTCCAATGTTTACTTGAAGAGAATTGCATCACATTTACACCAGATTTTCAGTAAATTCTCCGAACAATCCTGAAGTTACTGAGACAACTTCCTATGGGAACAAAACAACCAAAGTGCTGCAGAATTGTTAATGAAGTCCTTGTTAATAAATCTGAAAGATGAACATGCAAAGTAAAACAGGGGAAGAGGCAGGGAGGAATGCCATGATTTTAAAATCCAATCTTAGAAGCAAACTGAATTGCTGAGAAGCTCCATTCCTTCCATGGGCTTGCAATAATCAGCGTGCCCATTCTTTTTGCCAGGACTGTTTCATTGGATTTGGAGGAAATGTAATCAGAAAGCAAGTAAAGGAGAAAGCAAAATGGTACATCACTCACTTCGACGAGCTGCTAAAGGAGCTGGAAGAACGATAAATTATACAGTAAAATAATCTATTTAACACCTGTAAATCCATTATACAATGCAATTAAACATATATTTGTTTGCAAAGTTTTGTGCTGGATGTTTTAATGATTCTGGGTGTTGGGTACCTTCACCTCTGGGCTGAAACTAGTGTGGCAAATGGCACCACTCATTTCAAGTATGTTGTAATGAAAATGATGTTTTGAACATCTTTTCCATGGTAGAAGAAGTCAGTTGATTATTCACTCACATGGAAAGACCAAAGGTAGAAAATAACAAGTTAAAAATACCTTAATGGACTGGCCTCTGGTCAATTCTGCAAATCTGCTGTTTCAGAATCATTGAAGTTAATACCTTTAGTTATTTTGTGTGGCAAAAGGGGGTCACAAACAAGAACTTTGCCTGATCAGTAAAATCAGGAAGAACAATAAAAGGTGAACAGTATGGCAAGTACTTTTCACTGCAGAGTCTCAGAACTAGGTCAGTCAGTGAACACAGGTAGAAAACATCACCAAGTATATGATTTCAATAAAATATGACTACAGAAGAACCCAAGATGTCATCTGTTTCTCTACTCTTACTCAACCTGTCTGAAAGACATGAGTTGCAGACAAAGCTGAGGCAGATGCAATATTTGTGTCCAACGAACGTATTTTAAGGCAAGTGGCTCAGTGGTTCCCAAAATTCATTAAAATACTCCAAACTAAACTCCAAAATGGTGATTTTGTAAAACGGTTACACTGTTTGCTTACCTGTTTTATTTATTTAACAACCCTCCCCCATCAGTTATAGACTGGATGGAAGCTAATTCATCAACCTTTAAAAAAATGGTCTACTGATTAAGAAAATTCTTTGAAACTTCTTTTCCTTTGCCTCAAATGTGGATTATTCACCCTGTGACCATGCTAGAAATAAGTGTGACCTGTTCTAAGTATTTCTCTAAGCTTCACTAAGGAATCCTAGTTTTCTTAAGGACCCCTTTTGTGGCTGCAGTGTCTGATCCAAGAGCACACTCGGTAAATGCTTTTTGTCAGCAGCTCCTGACAACTCTTCTGAGTGTGTCTTTTTAACCAGCTTTGCTGACACATCACAGGACTTTTATTTCCCTGACTTGTAAGAATCTCACCTGTGATAATTGGAAAAGCTCTACTAATGTTCAAATATATGTCACATCTTCCACTTCCTTCCATCCCCATAATACCATCACAGGAGAAAGATGGGTGGAGGTGACATGATTTGTGCTGGAAAAAAAAAATCTCTGCAGGCTTTTATCTTCTGAGTACTTACAGAGTCCCAGTATTTTTCTGGAAATTGAAGATTAGTCTGAGCGTGGTATTTCTCTTTCATCCCACTACCTATTTCCAGGTGGAACAGAAACAAGTCCCTGCCTTCCAAAAGCTCACCTTTTCTAATAATCACAGGTTCTCACAATTAGCACTAGATTTAATTTACTGACATTAATTTAGTGCCATGAGACAGCTCCTGTCCAATTGTTAAAGCATCAACAACAAAGCAAATACTCATTCTGTCCATTCTGTGACATCATTGGGGAGGATATGGGTGGAAGAGGCATTAACAAAGCCCCAGATGATGGATGGGAGCTCTCAGTGGTACCTCAAATGTTTTTGAAAAAAAAAAAAAAAGGCAATAATTACTTGAAGCTACAACAGCATTTAAATACTTGAGAAGTAAAGGGTTAAAACAAATCCAGAAAAAAACTTCTGGTGGCTTTTTAGAGAAGGCAGACATGTAAGAGCCACAATGAGTATCTGTACAGAGAGTTTAGAAAACTTCATAAAAGCCAAGGCAGACAATGGCTGGCACTGCTCACCAGAACTTCTGGGAGTATTAAAGATGGGCTCTTTTAAATTCTTCCTGAGAAAAGTCTCAGCCAGCTCCAAGGGCAGTTCCTGTACAATCCTGCTTTTGTTTAGTCAAGACTGCATGAGCAGAACAACTATAAAGTACTTCTGCTCCCATGGTGCCCCTTTGCAACCCTGCAGTTATGAACCATAAATCTTTGTTTGCTGCATTTTCTAGTGAGCTAAAAGGCCATTAAAAAAATAAATCTAACATGGAGGTGATGATCTCAAGCTACAGGCCCTGATCCTACAGACACTGTGCCCTGCTTCAAAGTCAGTGTGATTTCCCTACTGCCCCAGTCTGAAGCCATGCAGAGGCTCTGTGCCACAGGGATGTTAACATTCACAGCAGGATCTTCTGCCACTCAGAGCACTATGGAAACGTGGTGCTGTGCCAGGGATTTCACAAGAGCCCTTTAGGTCTGACTGGTTTGGAAAAAAAAAAAATACCACCACCCCCCCTTCCACTGGGCAAATATCAAGCCTGACCTCTAGCCCAGGAGGTAAGAGAAGGATTACTGAGCTCAGCGAGTGGCTGAGCTCTTTTGCCTGTAGAATAGTGGAAAAAAACAGGAGGGAATAAAGCAGTGTGAGGGAAGTTCCAAAGTTACAGCTAAGCTACTGATTTGCCTGAACACATCCCATCACAGTAGGGCAAAGTCTGGAGAGCAGCTCATGTCAGGCAAGTAAGAGCTGGTCTTGAGGTGGGTCTCCTGACCACAAGCACGGAAAGGCAGATGCCTTCATATAAAGCCTTCTAATGGGATTATTCAGTGAGGCAGAATTGCTATAATGGATAAATCCAATTTGCATGAGGGACAGTTTGCATTCTTCTCTAGGAAGAGCTCAGGACAACTAAACCCAAGTTTTAACTGTGTCTTCATTAAAGTGGAACAAGAATTGGTAATTACTAGGGACTCTTCCAGGCATTGTCCTCCACTTTCCAACCACTGTAGAGTGACTTCAGTTCTGAACTGTGGCAGTTGTGCTCTAAGAAAAGCTGAAGGATTGCTCATGAAAGGAAAAAGGCAAAGAAAGGACAAGACAAATGCAAAGGAACAAGAAATATGGGAGGATGCTGGGAGAAATAACAAGGACTGCAAGCTGATATTGTCATCCTTTGTCTCTTTTGCAGCTACACAGTAGCCCCAAAAGTCTGGAAAAATGACAGCCCCGAGATGCCAGTACTGCTTGAGGTTGATTTACAAGGAGGATGAGCTCAAACAATTTCCTTGGCCTGCTGAGCAAGCCAAGCTGAGAACTTTAAGCTGATGCAGTACAGAATTTTACTCAGTAAAATCCCATAATCAGTTGAC
This sequence comes from Serilophus lunatus, assembly GCA_013399895.1. Taxonomy (NCBI): domain Eukaryota; kingdom Metazoa; phylum Chordata; class Aves; order Passeriformes; family Eurylaimidae; genus Serilophus; species Serilophus lunatus. Next base: position 1,980,036 of record VXBA01001494.1, read on the forward strand.
AACAGGAGGAAAATATGAAAACAGACAAGAACCAGATCAAATATTGACTTTGTTCAAGAAGAAATCAAGCAAAGGCATGAATACACAGTATTTCATGGGAGTAGAAAAGGTGAAAGCAGACCTAAAAAATGATGCATAATTTGTGGAGAAAAATCAAAAGGAAAAGTATTTTGTATTTATCACCATAGCACTTATGACATCTAGAATGCTCAGCAAAATGGAATGTGCTGGAGAGATTGTAAATTCATTTTGCAGAAGGAGAGAATACTGGGAAACGCTGTCCCTGACCCAGAGAAGTGATATTGGCAAACTGAGCTGAAATATTGTATGTAATTATTCAAATTTTCCATAACACACACTGCAAGAGGAGAGAAAACATGGGTAGTGCAATACATATGAGGGGTCAGCAAAATGTGAAAATTAAAACGATTTTATTGACCGATATGTTCTTCCTGAAAACTTTTTGAAATGTACAAACTGGACATTCAGTAACTGATTTGTACATTCAGTATGTTACACTGACTCTTGTAGCCACTTGAAAGAGAAGAATATTATTTTCACTTACAGGATGTTCACATCGTTGCAGACACCAAAAGTGTTGATACATTCTAGTCTAAAAAGTGAAACCAAAATAGAACTGGACACCATGGGACACTGAAATGCCAATCCCGTGGACTCGACATGCGCCAGTTTCAAACACCAATCCAGGAGTACCTACTGCACAGGGAGTGGGACACCCCACCAAGCATATGTCTGAAGTCACAATTGCTTATTAAATTAAACCCCTTTTCCCAGACTTCTGAGATATTTGTAGAGATAAATGTATTTAGCTGAATTGATTCCCTGCTGAGGGTTTAGACAACCATGTCTTGGCAGTATTTCTTGGAAAAATCGTGGGCCGCGCTTCACAGAATTAGTTTTGTGCCATGAGTTTCTACAGGTTTCAGAGTCCTTGCCAGCCAGAATGCCCTGTTCTCTGTCCATAAGCCATCATCTGACACAGTTTTATCCCCAATTAATGACTGCCCATTTGTAAATCCAGAGCCACTGACTGATTTCAGGCCTGTTCCAACATCCTGGTGTAGTTCAGAGCTCCCCGAGGGCTTCAGAGCTTCTGATTTCAGATCTCCCACGTTTGTTTTTAAAACCTGCAGTCACTAAAATGCTACAAAAAGGCCACAGCAATGGCAATGCTCTGCTCTGCAGCTGTTATTGAACACTGGGCAGTGCCTGTGTAGCAGGAGATATTAAATACTGTAGGCCACAGCTCACCTGGGGAGCTGCCTCACAGAGAACTCATGTCTTTAGACTTGTTTTCAATTAACCAACCTTTAATTACAGTCCTGCATTTTTTCCCCACCCCCCTGGTACAATCTTTAGAGCAGAAGGTCATGGGTTCTGAAGAAAAGAGGTCTCTTTTATAAGCTCAATACAGTACTTTTATATTTCAGACTATGATATACAGTGTATACCATAAATTAAGACAAATACTTGTCACTTTATCTATGTAGGCACAAGTAAATCAGTGACTTTACTGAAGTGGAGAAATCTTCAATGGTATCATGATTCTGGATTCCATTTCCTGAATAAGGGGCACTGAAAAAAAATGAGAAAGGGTCTCATTTCACTAACAGAGAACATGAGCAGTTTAGCACACTCAGTTGGAGCAGCTTTTATTGCCTTCAAACTACTCTCCTAAGCCAGTGCAGGCCAACTCATCAGTGACACCAACATCCTTGTAACTGAAACACAGCAGTTTTTGAGAACAAGTGATTTTACTGCAATCTCTGCTCCTTTGAAGACAAATACTTCTATTCCTTTTCACCACACTGGAAGTTATTTTACATTTTTCTGGTATACTTGGAAATGTACCCTATGGAAACCACACTGACATGCTTGGCATATTTTTGTGAGTTTTGTTATGAAAGGTTTCTTTGATCTCAAAGATCTCCTGGCTTCTGGTTCCAAAGTCTGAATTCCCTTTTCCAAGGAATGCATTTAACAATGCTTCTGTATTTCACAAAATAGTAGTAATAATTTAATATAAATTTTACTTCTGGCTCCCTAAATTATTGGACACAAGCATTTAGAAAAATCTGTTCTACAGATGTGTTTGCATAAAAATTTACTGTTATTGTAGTAATTTTTAGCACTTTTCCAAGTTTGTAAAATCAATAGCAAAATTCACTTTACAGCTTCGTGCAATGTCCCTCCTTTCCCCTACAGCAGAAAAACTGACACAGAGACACACAGACTCCCACTCTAAGATACAAAATGTTTTTATCATTGTGGGATGTGCTGAGGAACAGAAACGATGGCACACACCAAAGTCTGCCTCCAGCATTCCAATGAAGTTAATAGGTTACCTGTGTAGTAGACTAGTTCATCCCAGCCAGGTTTATGCCACGCAGCATTCCTTATATCTTCTCTGGTTTGGAGATCTTTGTAGGCTGGGGAGGGAAAACAATCACAAAGCTTAGAAGTAACTCCTTCTCCTTCTGCACAAGAATAGCTTCCTTAAAAGTACTGTAGAGAGTAATTAGGAGCCTGCAAATACTGTGAAGCAAAAAAGTCAGAAGTTCTCCGTGAAAAGGAAACCTCAAGGCAAACAGAAGAACTGAGGAAGAGAGAGAATGTCTCACACACAGGTAAGACAAATAGAGCAAAAGTACAATTCTACATGAGTACTGTCAGATTTCTAATGTAATATTCACTGTAATTTAATATTCTGAAGTGTTGAGATATGAAGACAATAACTGCCAGTTTTCTAGCATACGTATTAGACTGAGTTATTTCAAGTTGAAGCAACCCTAACTTGTGAAAACAGACAAGTATTTGTGGAGATGAATGTACAGAGAAAGCCAAAGCACCTTGATACAGGAATATAAATAAATGCTTGACTTTCCTTTTTGCAGGTGTGGTATATATGATGCTTGAAAGTAAACTGTAAAAACCTGATTTCAGCATGAATGGAGATGGCAGGACGTGGTGTGTCATGGTTATGGTACTGAGGGCAAACAAGTAGTTCCTAATAAGAAAGGGACATGAGAAACTGTTGATGGAAACATAAAAAACCAGGAAATGTTCACTTTTGCTTGCTTGTTGAAGCTACCTACATAAAAATTAAGAAAATCAACAGTGTTGATGCAAAACCAAAACAAACTAAACCCCTTCTGAGATATTCCTTTGCCTTCTGTAAAAACTTTGTCTCCTGGGGAAAGTCAACAGTCTGTGAGGGGCTGACTCAGTAAGAAAAAAGCAGAGCACAGGAATTTACCCCAAAGGTGATGAACCATATACAGCTGTCCAATTTGTGAGAAAAATCCTCCAACTGCTTCATTATTGTCCTGTCGGAAACGAATTGCACGAGCCCTAGAGAAGAGCAGAGCAGAGATTAGAACCAGCAGGTCTGGAGAGGAAAGAAGAGGTAATTGAAAGGAAAAGAGCTGAAAGGAAGATAAAATGTTAAAGAGCATTTGCTGTACACTTCAATTAAATATAAGAAAAAATCTGAATATACTTATTTTCAGCAACAAGTAATGAAGATATACCTAAGTATCTTGTTAGAATGCATTGCAATTGGAGGTCTACAGTTTCAATAGACTGTGCATTAATCATTTTCAACCTTAGATTCAGTATAGAGATAATTGCTGGAACAGGGTAAAGCAGCTTTCTTACAGCAGGTTCTTCTAAAATTAAATTCCTTGGGTTTCAATCATATCATTTTTGCAACATTCATTTTCCACAGATTGGAATTTCCAGAGTGGAACACAACTTTTTTATTCACATAGACCTCTGTACAAATAAGTTGTATAAATAAGACCAATATTTCTCTTAATTATAAATCTGTAAAACAGATTGGCTACCAGTAAAGATACACCTATTTTACATTCTAAATTCAGTTTATTCAAATTACTATAATTGAAAAAAAATTGTACCAATGACACATTTGAAAATCTAAGTCCTCATCTGTGTAAAACTAACTGAAAATACTGAAAATTGTTTAACTACCAACCACTACAATTGCAGTGACTGTAAATTAAAAGAAAGTTACACTTGTTTTAAGGAAACAAAATCAGAAGCATAAAATCAACAGAAAACTGTCTTAAATGCTTTTAATCTATCTATTAAAATACAAATGTTCAAAGCTCTTCAAGAAGCAACTTGGCTTTTTTAGTCCATTTAAACTAGAAGTACTCTTGTGAAAGATGAACGAAGTCTCACAGAGTTAACTGCCCCCCTTCCCCAAGCAGTGCTGTCTGCTGGAAATCAATGGGTTTTGCTGTATTGCAACAAACCAAGAGGGTTCTGTGAAGAAAAGCCAAACCAGAGAGCCCACGATGTTGTTTGTGCACAAAATTCCTCTTCCTGTCCTCGAAGGCTAAATTAAGGGTCAAAGAACTGTCTTTACAAGTTGTGCAAGTACAGCAGCAGGTCATTAACTGGGGGACTGAACTGCCACCATGGATTTTGAACATACATCTCTCCAACAGAGAATTCAGGAGCTAAGGCAACACTTACCAGTAATTCCCCCACTCGATCATTGTTCCAGGCTACAAAAACAGAACACAAAGTTAAAACTGCAGTTTAAGTCAGGATACTTGGACAGCTTTCACGACATTTATGCACAAACAACACTCTGTATTAACAAAATCACTTCCCTTGAGTGATAAGCACATTAGAATAATCTCTAATGGCTCTGTTTACTGTGTCTTAGTCATCTGCCTGAAGTGTCCTCCACACAAACCACGGGGTTTTCAGCCCTGCAGACATCAGTATCTTGTTGGAGCCTGCCTTCCCTTTGGACCCCACACTTTGAGAGCAACAATGACTCAGAGACACCAGCTTTGATAAGAACCAGGTTTTTAAGACAAGGCCTGTTTTCCATCTGCATTGTACAAACACCCTTCGAACATTTTTACAACAGCAGAAGCTTCAACAAATAAGAAGAAAAATTTAAGCTTACTCTGAGTTGGTAGGATCTCAATTCATAGATATTAGGCCCATCTCTGGGAACAGGTTCATTCCAGAAACTGAACTCCAACAACAGCTGGTTCTTGCGTGACAGGAGCATGTTACCTCGTTCTTTGCGAAACTCTGTGAATTCCTGAAAAATAGGAATGTGATCCCTGTCAAACTGGGGATACTCTTCAACAACAAAGAGCAGGACAGCATATGGTGGTGCAGATACTGGGGGTGTGAGGCAGTGAAACCCTTTAAATTGTAAAGGCATCTGAATTGCTCTGGTGTATTTAAAAATTCCAAGGGCCATGTTCACATGAGTGTGTCTCATAAAGGATTCAGGTATTAAACCTCAGTGTTTCTGAATATGAGAATAAATTCTTTTCCTAAGAGGTTTGTACAAGAAGTAATAAGACACTGAGATCCAAATCTGCAGGTTATTTGTTTTGATCTTTGTTCTCCTGGGAGTAAAATAACCCAGCCTAACAAAATTAACCTAACTCAGCCTTTTTACCTTATTTTTGCGAAGTTTACTCATGACCTCATTGAGAGCTGGATAACCTCCCTCATACCTCCACAAATGAACTGAAACAGAGAAGAGGAACCTTTTTCAGGGATGTCACAGACCAGTGCTAAACCTTATGGAAAAGTCACAGTATAAAATGCTCTTCGTAACACAGAATTATACAAAAATAGAAATCAGGTAGCAGGTTTAAAAATAGATTTTCATTAACAAAAGCACTACACATTTGAGTGTTTTTAGAGTAATGGAATCACCTGATTTTTGAAAAGGGTTCTCTTGGAAAATTTTGCAATTTACCCTGAAGACAACAGGGAAATTTCTGAAAGGACTTTCTGTTGCCATGCTAGTAAGATGTGATGACTTGACATGACTGTTATTTAAATTAAGATTCAATTTAAGAAAATGACTTAATTCCAAAAATGTGCTTTATACTAATTTCATCTAAGAGCAGTAAAGGGGCAGACTTTTCAGTTCTGTCGATTACTCCAGAACCAAAGTAACACACTTTCTGTAGGACATGAAAAATGATGCAAATGTTATTTTTGAGCTAAACATTAATAAAGCAGAATGTATCTGAACATGCTAGAACTGTTATGTTTGCTAGGATTTTCCCCACAAAACCAATTTCAGAACATGTATCTCCATTTGACCTTTTTCCACAGCATTCTCTTTTTAATGTATCAGAATAAATCCCCCTAATAAATCCCAAAAAGATTTATTTACAAGCCACTTAATATAGCAAAGCAATAATTTCACCTCACAGAATCACAAAAACTATTTTCTCTCCTCCAAAGCAGTTCTGTGCCTTTTCCAGGAGAGCAAACCAGACTAATGTGAGGCACTTCCCTGTGACAGCAGATTCATCCAGTGCTCCTGCTTTGGCTCCCTCACCCCCCCAGGGCAAATTTGATAGATCCACCTACTACTAACACAGCCTGGGCACAAGCACTGAGCAAGTCAAAGCCCATAATCTGCTTTATTACTCTGCTAGAAGGGTTGAAATAACATTTCCAGGGCAGGCTGTGGGTGCAATTACAGATACAGTCTGTGTTAATGTGGTACAAAAGCAGCAATTGAGACTTGGCTGAGAAATTCCCATTCCAATTGCCTTCACTCCCCAATTCCCCTTCAACACTCAGGATTGTCTCTCAGACATTTGCTTGGTTTATCTACTGTTATTTCTTTGCATTTGCTCAGTGTCAATATTGCAATAAGCTGTGAATGCAGGGGAAGTTACTGTGTGCATGAGCATAATTTTCAATTATGAAGTACTGACACTGATCCTGGCATAGCTCTAACCATGGAGCTCCAGAAACCTCTATGTATTTATATTTGTGGCTTCCCCTTCCTTCAATTTCCCAGAGCCTAGGACATTTTTCAGGTTTTCTCTCTGCACTAGGCTCTTTGGAGTTACCTCTGTAGCAGCTCTTCAGTCATTTCTAGTTCCAATGTTTTCAATCTGCATAGTTAGGCAGTGTCCTTGTATGAACATGAACAGAAATACTTTTAATTTTCCCCAGTAAAGCCCAAGTTTATTGTTAAGTTTACAATGCAGTGATTTTTTCAGATGGTTTGGATGATTTGCATTTCATTATGATGCAGCAATCAAAGTATGAAAGCCTGAGTAAAGCTTTTATATTGGCCAATGAGGGATAAACTCTGGCTCTGTAAGCCTTTGCCTTTACCCTAAATACTCAGGAACACGATCTGTGCCCACGAAAAGGACCACATTTTACAAGCATTTCCCCCAAAACTGTTAATCTACCACCTGGAAAACATGAAAGTATATTAACAGCAGGACAGATTTTAGGAATTAAAGCTTTACTGTCAAACTCAGCACGACAAAAGCAAGCAGTGTCAATGTTAACATGGCCAATAACTGATGCACCACCCCCTTTGCTGAACACACAGGTTTTACTGTCAACAGAGATGATTTAAAGAGAAGAAACCTGCCAAGCACACGTTTCACTTGCATGGTTTTACATTCTGTTGTACTTCTATCTCCTACCAGCCTGATCTTGCTCTCCGTACCACGTGTTCCAAGTCCCCACCAGTGCACATGGGTAGTGTTTTTCTTCATGAATCTTTGGCAGCACCTCTTGACTTGAAAACAAGGAATACAGACACTAGGTTGCATTGCCTTCAGGGAGGCTACAGTTGATATGTATAACAAATCACCACACGTTCAGCATCATGCTATGAAAATTTCACAGGCTCTACTTTTCAGAAGAGAAAGCTGAAACACCCAAACCTGCTCTACAGGGAGAGGCTGCTACAACACCAGGAGAAATGAAGGGAAGTGTTACCATTAGGCTGCATGACAAATACACAGCAGGGGAGGGTTCTTTCGAGGCAATGTATTATGCCTGCCACCTAAAAGGTTAAACAACACATTAGGAAAGTTAAGTAGCAGGATGTCTCACTGACAGGAAATGCAGCCCAACCAAATGGGTGATTTGCTGGAGGAAAAGCTTGTCTTTATCAAGGGAGGGAGAATACATAAAAATAGGAAAGCAGAGTCTTCTGTACCAGTGACAATGCTATTCATTGCTGAGATGAATGAATAAAAATGAGTATTTTGACAGATGACGTGATGGCTGTTACAGCCTTATTGCTTTCTACCATTTCAGAAAGTGGTCTGAGGCAACTAATGCACACAGTGAAACTGCCTTTAAAATACCTCCAACACAAAATTTCTGTTTGATTATTTCCAGTATTTCTAACTTTTATTTTTTTCAAACTTCAGAAGTGGCCTATATTAGCATAAGGAAATTAAGTTTTACTGATTGCTGACTCAGCCAAGACAGCCTTCACTGCACTGTGCTTTGATGAGTAAGTCAATTACTCTGCTTGAACTTTGCCTTTTATTTTTTTCTCTGAAAAATTACCCTTCTTACTCAGTTTGGCTCATAGGCAACGAGTCCCTGCACAGTATCAAGTAATAAAAAGTAGGCTGGTCTGGGGCTGGGAGTCATTAGATATGAGTTTTCCTCTCCATTCTGCCACTGACTTTGCAGACAACCTTGAACAAATCTCATTACCAAGTCATACTTCAAGATTTCTCACTACACAGAGTAAATAATATGATAAAATGACTCTCCAAGGACATTTTCAAGGATGTTTGACCATAAGTTAATTTTTGCAGAGCATAATGAGATCCAAGAAAGGCAGCTTTAAACAGGAAAGGTAAATTATTACATAACTCTACAATAAATTTTTACAAATTACAGAAAAAAAAGGTCCACACAATACCTTAGGAACACCATCTTTGTCCTTTTTAGAAACAACTGTCCCTAATTCTTCAGAAGGGATTCTTAACCATGAAGTGACTCATGAAGTGTTCTCATAATTATCTTCATGACACTTTCCTTATTCATACATGATGACTAATCCTTATTCTGATTTGATACAGAATTAACCTGTTTGTCTTCAGTTTGGGGAGAGGAAATTCAGAGAGGCTTAGCTTTGTTTATTACTCCATTCAAACTTTTTCCTTTCCTGAAATACTTAAATTTGCTTTGGAAAGAATAAATCTAACCACACATATTTCATCTGACTGCTGTCAGCACTTTCTTTCTTTGCTATTGTCTCTTTCCTCGAAAAAAGAAACCTCTGCTTTCACTCAACATTTAGGCAGCTCATGAAATAATGCAGAGAAGTGGTTCCCTGTCTTGCAGAATTGGACAGGTTTATATTAAGCTTTTAAACAGAAAGCTGGTTGAATGCTAATTGTCCTTGGCTGCCTGTGGATTTATATTAAACAAACAAAAAAAGCTAAAAATACCTTGATTGAATGTTATTCTAGTGGATTTCTCTGTTTGTACAGAAAGAATAACTGTTCTGGGTTATCCAGCCCCATTTCAAAGCTGAGCACAGGGAGGCACAGAGGTGTGCAGCCACCAGTAACAGTGGAGGACACCAACTGGGAGAGGAGAACTTCCTCCCCTCCCTCCAGCCCAGCTGGTGCTCACCAGCACACCCCCCTTACAAAGGGGCTCTGTAGTGTATCATTATGCTGGGGATGTTTTATTTAACTGACAAGTTGGCCACTGTCAGTGAGAAAGCACTGCTGAGTGTGAGGCTCACTGCAGCTCCAAATTTAAACATCCAATTCTTTCAAAGGCAGCTGTTCCGGCTCCAGAGGGGTGATTATGCAGGCAGGAGAGGACTAATATTTCTGCAGTTTCATCCTTAAAGTAGTAAGGTAAAAATGTTAATTTATACATTTTATAAAGCTGTAACTGTTTGGAAAACCTGGAACAGTACTGCTCCCTTTGGAGGAAATCACCCCAATGCAGAGAGCCTACCCAAGGGTTTGTAAAACACTTTTTTTAGGAGTAGGTAACAGGACTTGTGCAGGATATAAATGAGCTGAGAGAAAAATCAGCTCTGGGGTTTTTAACATCTTCTCAAAGCTGTACTTCAGTTTAACACTGGTGTGTAGTTTTACTTAAGAGGGATGTCTCCCTTTCCTTCCTGTATGCAGCCAAAAACCACCCTCAGCACATTCCTACCTGGCAGCTGCAGTGGGACATGGTAACATTCCACCTTTACCTGCATGGATCAGTAATTTTAAGACCACTAAGAGGAGGGGGAGAGCTGATCCAACAAGTATCACCAAAGTTCTCACAAAAGGCATCATCCTGAACTGCAGCAGAGGAAAATTATCATCTCCAAGAGGGAAGGGAGTAAAGTAAATTTTGCCATCTCTTTCCAAGAATATTATGATCTATGTAACACCAAATCCTTAAAAAAGCAGCATTTTTCCACCTCCCCTCTAGATAATTACGACATGTGCCAATGTTCAGACCAGCCTGTGATCAAACCAACACATCTCAAATGTGAAAGCATAGCACACACACTTACCAAAGCTTGTTGTAGGCGTCTAGACATTCTGGTTTGACATTGTGAACTGAAACAACAACAGGACGTGAGACAGGTGGCAACAGAGGAAAGAGATGGTGCCATTAAAAGCCAACCCCCCACTCACTCTGGAGTTTGTACAGACTGCTGGTCTCTCTTTTGGCCAGAAGGTTGGAGTGGGCGTCTTTCCTCGGGTCCACTTTGCGGACGAAGAGGGATTTTAACCAGCTGTCCTCCCGGGGTCTGTGAGCTGAGGATGCCAGGCCCCTGCAAAGGACAAGGAGGTTTCACTGGCACTGCGGGTGGCCGGGCAATTCCCAGCACAATCATATTCAAAGCAAACAGTATCACAGCACATGGTTACATTTATCTGTAGCTTCCAACTTTTTTTTTTTAAGGGTAGTTCGCTCCCCGCTGTGATTTCCCCTCTCCCAAACCACTCCACCAGCTCTTTAACCACACACTGTCCACGTTTATTCCTCCAGGGAACGGGGGGATGGCTGGTTTTGCTGCCTATTTATCTCCATTGGACTCCAGTCTCTTTGCTCAGGGCTTCCCTGATGTTGACAGACAGGAGTGAAAAAGAGCAACAAACCTGCATAAGGAAAACTGTGCACAGTGTAAATAGGAAGGAAGCTGCCATATGCTCCTGTGCTGCTTAAATGCAGCTCTACGAAAGGAAAAGTGAAATGGCTTGTCTTTCAAGAGAAAAAAATGGCATGGAAGTCTAATTTAGGGAAAAAAATACAAACAAATACTCTGCAAATATTTCAATTCCAAATTCTGGCAACTGCACCATGTACAGGGACCAGAGCCACACTCCTTGTACAACACTAACATTCCCCTTTCTTTGACACAGAAGAATTTGGCTGTCTCCTTCTATCTAATCTTTATTCAGTTTCTCCAAGTCCACTTTCAACATAAGGTCACCTCCCTTTTTTATCACAGACCACACAAAACAACTGATTACTGTGATTTTTTTAAAATGATGCATTAAAGGAATTATTCTTCTCTTTTTCAGCTGACACAAGAGCCCTCAATCACCAAAAACTCTGCAGAAGGATAAGAAATCTGATGCATTTACCTGATTTTCTACAATGTCTTACAGGGGATCTCAGGCCCAAATGTTTTTTTCTTCCATCTCATAAAATCACTTCCTTCAATTTGCCTTTTTTTTGATAGTCCCATACCAGCCACTGTGAAGAAACTAATTCTATCTCAGTCTTCTCCTGAATACTAAAATACTTTTCTGACATACTAAAAATGTGGTATTTATACCACATATATTTATTTAGAAACTGGAAATCTAAACCTTTCCCTGCCTCAGATGTCAATTCTTCACCCTTACTTACTGACTAGGAGATCCAAAAGATACCTACCAACCTTCAGCCCAAAGCTGTTTTCCAGATAGCAAAAGTTTGTGACAAATCATTCAAATTAAAAAAAAAAAAGCAAACCCCAAGACAAGGAAGAAAAAACCTCTATTTCTTTTGGGAAAAATATCCCTGCCCGCATTCCACAAAAGCAACAATCAACCCTTGAATCCCAGTGCCTGAAAATAACACAATGAACTGGTTCACCCTGGGGAAGGAGGATGGAGGAAAGGAAAAGAACAAGTGCAGCTGAGATGAGCTTGGCTTTAAGGAGCAATTTGTAAACACCTTCCTGGTGTATTTGTTGAAGGTGCCTTCCCTGGCCCTGGGCAAACACACACAGAGGGGCTGTGCTGGAGGCCAAGCAGCTCCCCCGGAGTGCAGGAGTTTGTTTGAAGGGCATTCCAGGCTCAGGCTGGGGCTGGGCTGGAGTGATCTGGGAGCTCAGCTGGAGCAGGGAGGCACAGGCTGTGCTCTTGTGTTGTCACATCAGAGTCACAGCAACACAAGTTGGGGTGTAAATCCAACCTAACAAAGCCAAGCACTAAATGCCCAGTGGGAACAGAGACTGAACTCAATCCCAGCCCTGCAAAACTCAGTTTTCAACTCAAAGCCATCAGCATTTCCTCCCCTTTATAAAACAGAGAAAACTAATATTTAGAACATGAGGATTATTGTTCGCAGCAAACTTTGAGAGATAAATAACCACAATGCCTTTTCTGTGAACCAGCTTTATTAGCAGTAAGAGTAAAGTGGATTTACAGGGGGAACACTGAAAAGAAAATTCCTTTGCTCTCAGGAGAATCTCATGACTTCAGTGTTAAACTGCACCTAAAATTGGAGGTACAGTTAGTTTTCGATACAATGAGTAATACTTTACATTCATGTAAAATCTTTTACCCAGCAACTGTGAAGTCCCTCATGAACACTGACTAACAAATCACAACCACCCACCTAAATATACACCTTAGTTAAAGGTAACAGCTGAGTTTCTTAAAGCAGATGCTCACTGCACCCAAACTGAGATGCGAGGGCCTGACTTTTAATGAATATCCTTACAAAAGCTCTAAAATACTGGTGTAATTTTAGACACCCACTGATCAAGAAGCCCTGAGCTAATTACTGGTTCACTTGTGTGGGCAGAATGTACCCAAAATTAGCTCTGGAAGAGAAGGGACTAAATTGATGCCTTTGGACTGCCAGTTGTGAGCATCAACTTGATTTTGGGAGCAAGTTCTTATCCTACAAATGTTAACTGTGGGCTTAGTTCTCTTGCTACAAAGATTGGGCTGTGAACACAAAAGGATGCCACTGAAGAGCTTGCTGAGATCAGATTAAAAATGTCAGTGAAAGCACTTCTATCCCACTTAACTTTTGCTTTAACACAAAACATAAACTGGGGAGGAAACACCAGGTCAGGTATTGATTTTGTAGTAACCCAGTCTGCCTGGAAGAGGAAGGAAAACAACTTGTCTATCACTGACAGCTTTTGAGCCGTGGGCTAAACAAAGTTTATTTGACAGTAAAATAATCCCAAAGCATGCACATAAAACCTCACCACACGCTTTCTACAGCCCCCCTGTGTTAAGCAGCTGCTTGCACTGATGCAAGTGTATCTGAGGCTTGAGCAGCAGCTTTCCCTGGGTCAAAGAAAGGATGGAAAAACCATGTAGATCCAGCCCAGGTTGAACACTTCTGTGTCTCCAACACCCGGAACACCTGAGCCTGTTTCCTACACCCAGGAGCTCTGTGCCTGTGTCTGCACCCTGTGCCTGGCCCCGCAAATCCCTGCACCCCAAAACCTGAGGGATGTGTGTGTCCCCAGCTCTGGGGAACTGGGGACGTCGGGCAGGGCTGCAGCAGCTGCAGATCCTGTTGCTCGGACGAGCTGGGACTCAAGAGCAGCCACACGACCCACCCGCGGAGGGGCGCAGGGCATCCTGACACTGCAGCCCAAGGAACACAGGGGTGCAGGGGGCCGAGCACCCCGAAACCCGCAGGTACGTGACTGTGGGGCGCCTGTGCGCCCTGGGGCGTGCAGGGGAGGGGGGTCAGTGCAGGGGTGAGTGTCTGTCAGCGTAGGGGAGGGCTGCCAGCCCGTGCCGGGCAGAGGTGCCGGTGCCCCCCGTGCCCGGTGCCGGGGGCTGCGGGCGCCCCGTCCCAGACGGGCCAGCGGCGGGTCCCTCACCCCACCCAGGGGCGGACGCGGAGGAGGGAAGGAAGGGGCCGGCCTTGCGGCCCGTGACCTTGAGGGACACCCCGACCAGCCGCACTCCCCGCCCCAGGCCCGGCCGCTACCCCGCGACCGGGGCGCCATTTCCAGCCGGGGAAGGGGGAGGGGGGAGAAGGCGGGG
>VXBA01001494.1:1994234-2039336 GCA_013399895.1 Serilophus lunatus
CTCCCCCCCCGGGACCCCCCAGGGCCCCCTCAGCTCCGGAGGACCCTCAGCCCCGGTTTGGGGGGGACCAGCCCCCAGGTTAAGGGGACCCTCAGTTTAAGGGGACTCTCAGTTTGGGGGACCAGCCCCAACGTTAAGGGGACCCTCAATTTGGGGGATCAGCCCCCAAGTTAAGGGGACCCTCAGTTTGGGGGATCAGCCCCCAGGTTAAGGGGACCCTCATCCTCCACTCTGGGGTGACCCCCGACCTCTTCTGGGGCCTCCCAGCCCCTGTTTGGGAGGCGATCCCCAACCCTCCATCGGTTGGAGTCCCAGACCCCTCTCTGGGGTCTCACCTTGAAACCACCAAGAGCTAACCCAGGCATTTTTTAAACCATGTGCAAAATGTTGTTCCTTGTTCTCCCCCTGCGTTTTCACCCCCACATGCAGTTGAAGGGTTTTCTTCCCACTCTGCTACCGCAGGAGATAATTCGGCTGAACAGGTGGTGTGTGTCAACATCAAATCATTAAATAATTCAAATTAAGGATAAACTGATAATTAGGCTAATAATTAAAGGGCAGTCCTAAAAAGATAATAAACACAGAGAAAGACAATGAGTAATCCTTATCATTCCACACAGCACCTGTAACATTTCTATCATGTCCCTGACACCTTCTATTGCCATTTTATAATTTCTCTATCAGCACTGTTGAGAGTTAATCCCAAAGATGTTAACATCACTGAAGTACAATCTTTGTGGTGCCTTTTTAAAACAGTTTAACCTACAATTGCCATCACTATTAAATAACAGAGTGTGAAATATAATTTGTTTTTAGTGACATTTTGACTGACAGCATGTTGAGATCCTGAGCAACCCTCCAAGACCCCACCTGGACACTGGAAAAAACAGGATTGGTTCATCACAGAAGATTATCTAATAAAAATAGGGCATTTTTCACAGCTGCTCAAGGGAGATCACAGGAAATACATGAAAATATTTGCTTCCCTAATTAGATGTAGATGCAACTCATTAACCAATCAGGAAACATTTTCTATTTCTGATAAATATTATATATCTGGTTATTAGAATATTCATACCCCATGTCCTGAGGGTGAAGTTCTTTTACTGACTGCTTGGATACAACTTCAGTGTATTTCCTAGAGCCCAGGGCCATGCTCTACCCTGGGTCTGATTTCTCTCAATCTCTGCTTGGATAAAGTTTCACCTGAGCAGGAATCAGAGCCCAGCTTTCCTTCCCTTTGCCAAGGCTCCACCAGCTACAGTTACTGAGTAATTTACATAAATCTCAACCTCTGCAAACCTCACCAAGAATAACCTACAGGCATCTTCCTCAAGCTCAGAGCCCACATTCACATTAGTTTGCACAGACATTCCAGTCAGGGTGTCCTGACATCCCATCTCACTGACCTGACACACAGGAGGACAAGCACACAAAGAACAGCATTTTCTTGGTTAGAAACTTAACATTCTTTCAGTGCTTCCCAGTCTTCCCATCCCAAATTAATTTTCTGAGTTCAATTAGACCTTGATAGTAGTTTGTGGGCAACCAGAACTGATTTTTTGCATGTGCAGGAAGCTAAAGGGCAAATGATTGACACAGAGGAACACAACTGGTAGGTACTACTGCAAGATGGCTCAATTTCTTGAATTATTTTAGGTCTGTTCAGCACCTGCACCTCCCCAAAACGTGTTATTTTAATTAGCCTTTCTGACGAGACTAAATCTGACCATCTTTACTTTTTGGCTTTGTATTCTCACCAGCTTCTCTGTCTTGCTGCCAGTTCAAAGAGATTCAGCTTTCCCAGAACTAAATACTCCCTTTGGACGGGTCACAAAGCCAACTATGCTAAGCTGCCCACAGCTTTTCTTCTCTCCTTTTTGCCACTATAAAGGCAAGGGGCTGTGTTTTTGTTAGAGATTTTGGAAGCCAGAAGGTTCTGCAATCTGGGATGAGTGACTGTAAGAAGAAATAAGGACACAAGCATGTAGCTGGTTTTCAAATCCTACACTTCCTTCCAAAAGCTTTAATAGCATTATCTCCAGTAATCCTACAAACCACAAAAGACTGTCTGAAATACAGAACAACCAAACAGTACAATGACCCTCCCACCAAAATTAAACATTAGACAGTTGTATTTTCTTTCTGAACACACAGGAGTCGTTCCAGGAGGGCAGCTGGCTTTGGGAACTGTCACAGCTTGGGGCAAAACTACAGGCAATAAAAGAAAAGTGTGAACCCTAAATGTGCATTTTCTCTGTATCTTCATTGAAAGCTCCGAGGTGCCCATCAATCTGTGACATCTCTTTGCACAAGCAACTACACTTACTATTTATTTTGGCTACAGATTTCACTGAAACATTAGACACATCACAGCAGGGCCTCAAATACCCCTGACAAGAGAGGGACAAGCTGGAAACCCTCTGCTTAAATGGTTTGCCCACTATTTGTCTGTTGAACAAACTTTCAGTTCCTGAAGTTTTTCACTTAGATAGGTAGTATCTGCCTCTGTCAGATTTTCTGAATCTGACAAATTTTCCAGGAATCTGGTTCCTGCACAGGGCTTTCCTGTTATGGGATCTATGACATTTCCAACCTTGAACACAATTTCAGCCAGTTCGTGTTTCACGTGTTTGCTCCTTCGCTCAGGCAGAGCTTTCAGCAGAACAATGTCTCCAACAACACACTGCTGCAGTGGATCATGGGCA
The DNA here is from genome assembly GCA_013399895.1 of Serilophus lunatus. NCBI lineage: Eukaryota > Metazoa > Chordata > Aves > Passeriformes > Eurylaimidae > Serilophus > Serilophus lunatus. Next base: position 1,996,943 of record VXBA01001494.1, read on the forward strand.
AAATAGGTTTTTCTTTTGTTAAAGAACTGTAAAAAGAAAAAAAAACTGATTAGATTTCAAAATTTCTTGCTTAGTTCCTTTCATATAAAAATTCAATATTTAATCTTATTGGAACAACAGAATTCAGAATCTTCTAAGAAATATTCAGCAGTTATTCCACCTCCAGGTACCAGACTTTCCCTATGTAAAAATGGAGAAAATACTATTTTTAAACTTCCTGTTTGAAGTGCACTGACAAAGGATAAATATAAGCTCATATAGCACATCACAGTACAGACTCAAACACTACTGTTACAATTCTGCATACAGAAAAGCAGCTATAAAGTTTATTGTAGAAGTAACTAAAATAATGTCAAGTTTCCAAAGCATACTCCACATCAACATGAAAAATTAAATCTAAGTGTGAAACAACAACAACTTACCTTCTCAACCCAGATCAAATGAAGTACATTAACAAGGCACTTCAAAGAAATACACTTAGCAGGTAATTTGTAACTCCTCACCACACACTGCTTTCCATCCTTTGTAGTCATCCCCACAGCCAAATCCTTACAAAAGCTCCTTCAGGAGTTTGCATTGCAGTCATCAAAAATGCTGAGAGTCAAATGAAAAGAACATTCCTCCACACAATATAAAAACCACCAAGCAAGATAAGTTGTCAAGCAGCTGTTATTACCTTTAGTAAGTAGGGATCCAGCACAAGCCTTGTCACTCTCACTTTGGCAGTTTTCTGCATTTTGGTTCCTATTACCTTCCCCACTATCCATTTTGCATGCACTGCTGCTCCACGTGGGATAGACATTGTTTAGTTATGGTCATCCAGTGCCTGGCAACAAGAAAGCAGATGTGTTATTTTAACAAAGTAAAACACTCCACCAAAAAAACCCACATGACCAGTTTCTGATCAATACCAAAGTTTCCCCATTTCAGACTAACAGATTAATTGGATCATTTTGTGGTAAGAATGAGCAGTTCAGAACTCCACCCAGCTCTATTTTACAATATAAAAAGGGATATAAAAGTATCCTTGTTATTAGGGAAAGTTACTTCAGAACAGCAGTAAAAATGGACAAAACAGCACAAGAATGAGAACTTGCCCCCAAAAAATCCTTTGAATCACATGAATTGTCCCATACGCAAAACAGAGGTGAAGCTGTGGAAGTTATTAATGTAACTCACACTCCAGCAGCTCTTTTGGCTGGAAACCTGCTCATCAGGTCCATGTGTGACCAGGGTGCACCCAGACAGGGAGCAGCCAGTAACTTTTGCTCAGAGTCATTTGCTTCTGTGCATCTCATTTGCTGAGCTGATGAAACCTAAGAAAGGTAATGAGCTTCTCAAGCCATAAATGACACATGAAAGAGTTGCCTGGCCTACAGCAAACGTAATCACTCCTGAGTTACTTCTTTCCTGAAAGCAACTATACCCCGCTGCCTTACTTGGCTTAATTAGGGAGAGCTTTCTGCACCACTCCTGCAAAACCCAGGAACAAAATCAACATTAACTTAACCCAATAGTAAAACCGATGCAGACCAACGACCTGCTCCTCTCCCACTCAGACACATTTCCTTGAGCACAACTGACACCTGTGAGCTCTCTGCCCACCCCGACTTAAAAGACACCTCCTCGATGCTGCAGCACATCAGAAGAAGAGTTTAGGGACACAGAGACATGTTTAGATGATGAAACCCCCCAAGCCCTAATTGGGGGATACCTCTACCCCCCGCTCAACCCAGGGCTGACAGACGGTCAGTGGGGGCTCTCCTGTCGCCCACCACACACGCACAGAGCTGTGCAGCAGCCACCGAGCGCCACCAGCACACAGGGACCAGGCTGCGGGTGGGAAAGGGATCCCAAAGGCACATGGAGCCTTCAGCCCGCCTGCCCGCCCCACGCGAGGCCCCACAGCGCTCTACAACAGGCCCTGCCCCCTACGGGCGGCCAAAGGGCCCCGCAGGCAGCGGGACTCAGCGGAGGGGCTCAGCCTCAACCCAGAGAGCAGCTGTAGGCCCAAGGAACACCAAAAGCCCACCAGCCCACCCCAACCTCCCGTCCCCTCTCACCGCCGCCGCCTCGGGGCCTTAAAGGGACGGACCCGGAAGGGGCGGGGCCGCGCGCGGAAGGGCCGCGCGGCAGGGGCGGGGCCACGGCAGGGGCGGGGCCAAGGGCGGAGCCTCCGGGGTATTTAAAGGCGCAGTGAGGGGCGAGGGGCTCAGTGCCCCTCAGGAGGGAGGCAGGGTGTGGGCTGTGCGGCGGGCGGCGTTATGGGCGGTGGGCGAGATCTCTTTGGGTGCTTTAGGGAGGGCTGTGAAGCATCTGGAGGAGATGGGTGAAGTCACTTGGGTTGTTCAGCCTACAGAAAGGGAGGCTTCTTTGGGGGCCTTAATCTTCCTAAGGGGAAGCAGAGCACTGTGGTGATCAGTGATAGGACTTGAGGAAATAACATGGTGCTGAATCCAAGGAGGTTGCTTAACAGGCAAAGGTGTTTTCACCCAAGGATGGTTGGGTGCTGAACAGGCTCCCCATGGCAGCAGTCACAGCACTGAGCCTGTCTGAGTTCAGGTTGGGATGGTGCTCTCAGGCACAGCGTGGGATTGCTGGGGGAGTCCTGTGCAGCTCCAGGAGTTGGACTTGATGATGCTGAGGGATCCAACTGTCCACCCTGCACAACCACTGTCACCCCCTAAACCACATCCCCCAGATCCAGGTGATGTTCCAGGGATGATGACTCCACCACTTCCTGGGCAACCTGCAACCTATTGCAATGCATAGCCACCTTAACAGTGAAAATTTTTTTTCTAATAGCTAATCTAAATCTCCCTTGTCCTAGTTTAAAGCTGTTGCCTTTAGTCCTCTCACTGCAGGCACAGTAGAAAAGACCAACCCCCACCTCACTACAACCTCCTTTCAGGGAGTTGTAAAGTGATGGGGACCTCCCTGGGCATCCTCAAGACTGCACCCAGCAGGCAGGTGCTGGTCAGGAGGTGTGAGCCTTGAGGGGCCCCTTTACACTGAGTTTTGGGGATGGAGCTGACTGTCAGGGCAGCTCCTTTGCATGGCACCGAGGTCTCTGCCTGGGAACAAGCTTTGTGCTCTTCCACCTGCTGCTAAGTGATGTACATTAGCCAAATTTTGGAGGTTTTCCATGTAAATCTGGAAAAATTGTGGTATATACGAATTGAAAGCTGGCCTGTTGTCCTTGCCATCCATAACCTGGAAGATATTTAGTTACTCTAAATCTGTATATAAAATTGAGAGATAGGGGGAGAAAAGGCCAAAACCACTCACAAACTGAAAAATGGCAAGAAAAGTCTTGACTTTGCCATTGCCTTTGAGATGATGTGATCTCAGTCTCCGTCCCTGTGGCTTCAGGCTGAGGCTGTCCCTTTTTTTATTTGAATGTGTTCATTTATGATTTTCTGCTGGCATTTTGGCTGCTGCCTGGTTTCCAGGCTTGTTCTTTTTTTGGTGTTACTGTCCCATCATCTCTCACCGCAGGAAGAAGACAGGTATGGAATCATATTTATTTAACAGAACAACTCTGTGCAGCTTCCCTTCTAAAAGTGGCTGGCACGGGGAGAACAGGCTGTTCTTTGTACAACTGGAGATACTGTTGAAATAGTTTGATCAGATGCTATCAAAGGAGTTCATTATCGTTTCTTACAGATATCCAAGTCAGGATCTGTGGGCTTCTCTTATTTTAGTGTCTTGTTACTTGAATTACAGTGGAGAGGAGTTGGGAGGAGCCTTGTGGGTCCAGGCAGGAAAAGGTTAAGAGCCGTTTGTATCACCTGGGAAAGCAATTCTTTGATTTTTCAGAGGGCGCTAACATGCTGCAGCTCATGGAAACAAAGGAGAGGGGATCAAGTATAAAAGTTGTTCTTGGATTTTTTTCTCAGTTGCAAAACTTGTGAGGGCTGGATATTGATGTCTGCTGGAAAATACAGTTTTGGATTAAAGGGAATTTTTTTTTTTTTCTTCATTCAAAAAATGATCTGCGAGGTAAGTCTTGATTTCAACTGGTGACTTTAGATAACTTCTTTTTAGATTGAGGGGTAGGAAAAACCTTTATCTTGCTGACCCATTTTAAAACCGAATTCTTTGCTTAAATAGTTCCTTGGGCAGGGAGCACAGGCAGAAGTGTGAGTCAACAACTGTAGAAAGCCCACAATGCTTTCCTGTGTTGTCTGCATTCAAATTGCCTGCATTAATTTCTGAGCTGAAGTATGGAAATTCGGGAACTGGGAGAATCAGAATGAGGCGGGGGAATTGGTGACTCTGAGTACAGTAAATATTTCAGCGATGACAGGAGTCTTTCAAATTGTCGTAGTGTCTATGTTAGTGTGCTTTTGCAGTTGATGCTTCAAGCATCTTCTGTTGGTGGCTTTTAAAGTACTTTCCAAGCCTTGTCTCCTTGATCCTCACTGCCCTCACGAGGTTTTTGTACTTCCAGCTCCTATAGGGACTTTGGTAGCAGCTGGTACAGTTGTTGCTGCTGTGCACGTGCTGCTTCTTAAGGGCTGACTGCTTTTGGGGGTGTAAGAGAGGGGTCTCAATTGCCATTAATTCCTTGCCTATCTGCAGCTGAGACTCAGGAGTTCTCACCTTAAAAAGTGCTGCTGGTTTTCTTATGTGTGTGTGAAAACAGGAGCTTTTTCACTTGAGTGTGACTGCCCCAAGTGTGATGGAGGGTAACAACTCACACACAGTTGTCACTGAGAGCAAGTGCCATGTGAAGGAAAATTTTTATATCCTTTGGAGAACCTTACAAAAGCCATCCATTCACCTTGGAAATGCTAAACAGGAAATAAAATGTGTTCTTGCTCCTGGGAAGGTTTAAGTGCAGCTTGTTACTTGAGGTATTTCTCTGTGGCTGTCTCTGAGGTATTAAATTCTGATGGATTTATTGAGCTTTGGGGGGGAGGGGGGATGCTGATTTAATTTTTTTTCTCTTTGTAATTGTCAGTGAATGCTGTAGGTACGTGGTATCTGATGTGTGGGTAATTTCTCATTAGGATAAAAGTGCAGTGCTGTGGTGTAACACGCTGCCCACCTGGTGCTGTGATAGATAAACATCAGTCCCTGCAAGAGTTGCCTTGCCAGTTCTTCCTGCTCTTCCCTGCTGTTCCCAGTTTCCCTCGCACCCCCACGCTTTGCTCAGGCCCAGGTTTCTCATTGTCCATGAGGGAGAAGAAGATAATCCAGCCAAAACCGGTGGATGCCACTTCTTTCATCTTGGACATGAGCATTCTAAAAGGCAGAGTCAGGGCTCGTTGGTTCCCACACACTTTGTTCCTCATCGCTGCCCTTCTGTTCCCTTCATCACACAAAGCTTTTACCATCTCCCTGTTGGTGTTCCCAACGTGCAGGAGAAGCTGTGGATGTTCACAGCTTCTGAACTGTCTGTTCCCATTTTCTGGCTGGACAGGAGTCTTTTATCACTCCGTCCTATTTTGGATGAATGTGTTCCTTGGTAGGGTTATGACATCTCTGATCTATCGCATTCCGCTGCTTTCTGGGTCTTGAGCCTGGATTCCTGTGGCAACTGCAGGAAAAAAAATCCCTGGAGCTTGGTGGCAGAAACTCTATCTTGAAGCACATTGTACATGATTCACAGTTAAATGCTGTTGTTAGCAGGGATTGCTTTTGCATTAAACAAAAGATTGCAAACCCAGATTGTCATATTCGCCAAGATTTCTCTTATTTGAAAAAGTTATTTTTCTAAAAACTTGACTGTTAAGTGCTTTTGCTTCTGTTGTCAGTATTTGACATTCATTTAAGCTGTTCAGTGTGAATACCATTTCCAATTTCTTTACCAGTGCTATTGATTAAAATGCAGTTTACTTTTCTCGGGAAAATTTGATATTCAAAAATGTCTTTTCGCTCTGAGTCAGAATGTACTTTTCCATGGAATAAAAATTCTGGAAGGGAAAAAAAGTGCTGTTGGAAACGTTGAACAAATTATATTGTCATTTCAACCAGGTTATATAAGAAAAAAAGGAAGAACTTCAAAGTCAAAATGAAGGGCTCTGGTATTTTTCTCATATTTTGAGAAAATTAGTACATTTTTCTGCAGTAGTTCTATTTTATCTGTTCAGTGTTTTCCATATGAAACTCTGAGAATGTTCTGTACTGGCCCTGACTTGCAAGTTCCTGTTTAATTCAATTGGCTGTTTCAAGTTACATATTAAAAATGAATTATGAAGCTTTTTTTCTCCCTTGCCTTCAGCCATTGATGTTTCTTCTAGAAACTAATGAAAGAAGGGGCTATTTCCAGTATTGTGGAGAAGTCTGGTTCTCATGCTATAAATGCTGTATCCAATGGTACAATTATTCACAGTAGGCCTCTGGTTTTGAAGAACACGAGACAGAAAAGACCTTTGGAATGCAACAGGTTAAAATTTAATTTTGCTGTGAGCTGTGTTGCATCTTGCAGATTAGAGATCAAAAAATGTCCGGGGTAATTCCTGCTGGTTTGGATACACTCACATGATGCTCCCTGTGTCAGTGGTACTGTGGTCACGTTACCACGCTGCTGTGGTCAGGTTTTGGTTTTTCAATATCCCTTTCCCTTTAATTGAAAACACTTCTCTGTGCAAAGTAGGAAGGAGCTGAGCTCTGCTCAGCAATGTGGACTGAGGTGTTGCTAAATTATAGAGGAAACACACTCTGTGGCAAGACCTGTTTTTCACTCCTTAAAAAAACTAATCCCGGAGGAGAAAGGGGTACCCTGGGGGTGATGGGATTTGGGCTCTGTGTATGCCCATCCCTGAAGCACCTTGGATTGGGATTCTTGGTGTGAACAGGCCTCTCCTTGGACTGGTTGTGGGCAGTACTTTGAGGGTGTAGGTCCTTCCAGTTTCGAGGAAGGAGCAGATAATCTTACACTGTTTTAGATAGAAGTTCAGAAAGAAATGCCATCCTATGCTTTTCCAGCACCATAATATTCTTGTTAGTCTTGATTTTTTTTTCTTGGTTTGAAACCTGTCTGCAGCTTAATTACGCCCATTATTCCTTATCCTAGCCATTGTGGTCATGAGGGCCAGACATAAGAATGTCTCACCACACTTACCCTTTCTCTGCACTAACCAGTACTTTTATTTTATCACAGATGTTCTAGCGCTTGGATCTCTCCTTTGGACTCTCTCCAGCTCCAGTTAGCCCATTATCTTTCCAGAAGTGTGTCGCCCCCAAACCAAACAAGACTTCAGCAGAAGCTGTACCAGAGCCAGCTGAAGGGAGAGGAGAACTCAACTGGTCTCAGTGGTGTCAGAAAGATGAATTCCCTCCTGAGCTCTTCTTCCTCACTCTGAGTTGTCTCAAGCAGTTGTTCTCAACTCTGCTGCTGGTGTCCACATGATTTGGTAACTAACTCATCTGTTCCCTGCTTCCACTTCCCTACAATTTGACAAAAAACTTCCATATATGTTTTGCCACCTGTTTAGCTACTGAAAATTTCTGGGTGAGGAGCACAGAGTAAGAGAGAAATAATCAGAGCATTTGTGAGCCAATGTAGAGCTCAGCAGAAGCAAAGAAGGGGACAAAGTATTCTATGAAATCCTGGGAGGTATATGGAAATGGAACTTTTCAGTTTAAACTAGAACTTTATTTTGGGATTCCTTAAAGAGAGATTGGAAGTCTGCCACACTGTAATAGTCTTATATCGTAGGAAAACAGGAATGCCTCAGTCTCTTGCTCTGTATGGTTCACAGATACTCACAAAATTGTACAAGTCTGACTTGTTAATTTTATAAAGTAAAAAGAATAAAAAAACTTTACAGGCTAATTTTCTGTGCTTAGAAATAAACCTGAGAACTGCATAGTGCAGATTCACACTATCATTTAACCCCAGCTTTCAGCATCTGGTTTGAATGATAGCCACAAAAAATCCCTTGTGGCTGTGGAAATAGCAGGTCTCATCAATGTTTTGGATGGCATGCAGTTGATTGCATTTGGAATAGAAGATTTGTGAAGGAATTTTCTGTCAGCTTGCATAAAATTAAATTCATTTCACACAAACTTCACTGGGAAAATTTCTGTTCTAAATAACTCATCACTGTCAGTTGGCAGCCCAAGAGAACGTGGTAAATTCAGCTTAATTTCACTGCATGTATTCTTGTCATTTGTATGATTTCAGGGAGTTGAGGTCTCATGTCATAAAGAAATCCAAAAGATTAGTTGCTGAAGGAGCTATAATTGATAGAAAAGGATTGAGGTGGATTTCACATCAAAAGGTTTTGCTCTATTTTGTGGTGTTCTAGTGAGTATAGGTGCATTTGGCATTGGTACAATACTGCAGAGACCTCTGAGAAAGGGAATTTTGCTTAGATATGTAAAATGGATGAGGAATGTCATATTTGTGTTGGCATTATTTAAAAGGCAGGTATTACTTTTATGAAACTAAACATTCATTCATTGCAGGGTTTTGTTGCAAGAAACTCCTGACTTTCATGGATGTGGGTGACTCTGTGAAACACAAGGGCTGGATTTTGAGCTTCCCTACATGTCCTCAGCCACAGCTGGATCTTGCAATATAAGCTCTGAATGATGTTCTTTCTAATACTGTAGGAACCCAGTCTTTGCTGAGGAAAAACAGGAGAGACAATTTGGACCAACTTCTGTTAAGCAGCAAGTTAATTTTAAAGGTTGAACTGCATTTTTTGTTTCAGTATTCTTACTGTCTTGGACAGGAAAACGCATATTTCAAGGTGATTTTATTCTGCATGTTTGGACTTACCTTACTTGGGAATTTAGCCAAGAAAATGTTACTGAATTTCCAGGCCTAAGTGTAATGCATGTTTGATTTCAGGTGTGGCTGTCCTCCTAAACTAAAAAATATGTCCATCCGAGGCCTGAAGAAGAAACAACCAAAGACTTTTAAAGTCAAAATTATAACAGTGGATGCTGAAATGGAGTTCAGCTGTGAGGTGAGAGTGTCAGAATGCTGGAAAGATTGATCTTTGTATTAGCAAAAGAAAAAATCGATCTATTATTTTGATAAACCATGAATTACTTAGTCTCAGATACATTCTTCTGTTAAGCTCAAAGTATTCAGAATTTAAAGCTGTTTGCATGAAATCCATTTGACTGTCAGCTAAAGTAGCAGTAGGCTTTCTTGCTTTATAAGCATTCCAGGACATGATGCAGGGCTTGTTTGAAAGTATTCCTACTTCTCCACAAATTATATTTTAGGGAAGTGACACAACACTTGGAGACACTGCCAGCTTGGATAAAGAAATCTAATCAGAGCTGGTCCTAAGATCTTGCTTATAAAATAATTTATAAACTGGTACCTTTGTGCTCAGTTGATCTGGGACATTCTCTTCAATTTGGCCAATAAACTCCAGTTTATTTCTTTAACTGCAAGGGTTGGTATCTCTGGGCAGAAGAGAGAAATGATCAGATGAAAAAGCTGGCTTTTCTTCCATTAGTTATGGCTATCTAGTAAATTGGTTAGAGAAATCGTGGCTGAAGAAAAATATAGCAAGTGATCAATTGCTAAATAAATTGGGCTGCACTATCAAGGAGACAGAACTGTGTCTGATTAATTCCTAATCGTCCAGCAAAGGCAAAACAAGACATACAGTTATTTTGAGGAGTTACAAAACTGAGGTCCAATGAGACTGGCAGTTTTAATGGGACTGGGCCGTCTTGTGGGCCATTTAGTATGAATTTATGAGGTCCCTCAGAGACAGAACAGATTAGTCACAAACAGTGCACTTTTATGACTTGATGATCTGGAATACTTGCAGGCAGAGTTGCGAAAATAAACGATTTGGAAAACTTGATTTAGAGATCAGAGTCCTTGTTAACAAATCCAGCTTAATCTATTCCTTCCTTTGCTATCTCTCCCTTCTCCCCAGATATTGCTCCTTTGCTGGAATGATTTCCAGCTTTCCACTCAAATACTGCCTAAAAGTTCACTTTTTTTTTTTGCCATTAAGATTTTAGTGGGTGACACAGGCAATTAGAGAAAATCATCTTTTTAACATGTGGTCAAATAGATGAAACAGATGTGCAGCCTCTTTGAAAAAATGAGGCATCATGTCTGTGAATATGGGACCTTTGATCAAAGTTTGCTCTCTGTGGAGCCAGGCTACTAAACTGCTGTAGAAGACAGGCTCCTGCTCATTTAAATCAGGGCAGGATCAAGGCTTGGCCTGGTGCCACTGAAATACCTGAGGTGTGTGAAAGGTGGATTTGCTTTCCTTGCTCAGCATTCCTACCCAGTGCCCTGACACTACTTTGACTTCCCCTGGCCTTCTCTTAATCTCTCCAATTTGTATAAACTATTGACCAATAATTTTTTACAAATATTAATGAAGCTTTGCTGTGTCCTGAGAAATCAATGCTCATTCCCTGTGCTCCTCAAGTGCTTGGTGTGGCTAAATGACTCCAGCTGCTCTGTGGATGTGTCTTTGGAGGAGAGGGAGAGGAGGTGGAGCACAGTAACTCTTTTACAGCAGTAGGAATATTTCATTGAAAACCTAAAGGCGAAATCAGAATTCATAGAAGAAAGGCAAATGGAGCAAATTCATTTAGACATATCTGGGGTTTTTTTCTCAATTTTCTTTCTCTCTTTCAGATGAAGTGGAAGGGAAAGGACTTGTTTGACCTGGTGTGCCGAGCACTTGGTTTAAGGGAGACTTGGTTCTTTGGCTTGCAGTACACAATAAAAGGAATGTGCACCTGGTTAAAGATGGACAAAAAGGTAAAAGAAACAAAACTTCAGCGTGGCAGTTATTTATTTAAAAAAAAATTTACCTTTTGTAGCACAGGAGCTAAAGGAAAGTGTTCCATGACAACTCATAATTTCACATGGAAGCATTTTTAAGATTAAAATTGTATTATTTGGTCTGATTGCTTCTATCCCATTTGACCTGGAGCATCACAGAGTAATCACCACTATATGCACTGATTGCTATTAGATTAAAGTTCAGCATTCCCTTCCTTCTAAAATATGGGAAGGCTGCTCTGAGCAGATTATGGGCTGCTTGCTGATTTTCCTTGGGAATGTTATCTTGAGACGCTGATGTACCATTTTCACTGCTGATTTTACTTTATCTGAAAACAGGTTTTAGATCAAGAAATCCCCAAAGAAGATCCCATTAGCTTTCATTTTTTGGCTAAATTCTACCCAGAGAAGGTAGAAGAGGAACTATTACAGGAAATTACCCAGCATTTATTCTTCCTTCAGGTCAGGAACAATTTTTAACTGTATTTGCCCCGGTCCCTTTGTATTGTCTTTGATCTTGTTGGCAGCTGTTATTCTCAGTGATTTTGCTTGCTTCAGCTGTATCAGCATCTCTGTAAAGATTTTATTTTTATGAAATATGAACATTTCTCCTGACTGCTGTGGTTTTGTATACAGGTAAGATGAATGTTTTGCCTTCTGCAGGTTTTTGTTCTCTTGATGGCTTCTCTTACTCTTCATGCTAGGAACTGGAGTTAAATTGCTGAGGCCTGTATTTTCATGTAAAATTATTTTTACATCTAGCAGTTTGGGTGATATTTCCACATATTCTGGATATAACAGACTTGTTTTGCTCCTATAGTATGTGTTAAAAAAATCCATGCAAGGCTGGCGCTGCCTGAAGAACTGTGAGGCTTTTGTCCTAATGAGGCAGTGCTGAGAAGTATGAAGTGACACCACCATGTTTATGAGTTTAAGAAGTTATCATGAGGACTGTGTCACCTGGGCTGCTCTAGTTGCAGATAAGGTGGATGAAGACAGTCCCAACATCTCCTTATCACTGTCATCTTAGAGCTGCTGGTGTCAAACTCCTTGTGTAACCATCCCCTAACATTGTTGTTTCAAAATGAGCAGAACTAGAAGATGCCTGTAATTAGATGTACATGGGGTGTGGGGGAGTGACTGCACAGGCTGTTCTGGAAGCTGTTGTGGAGAGGGAAGGAATGGTAATAAGCATCAGGGAAAATAAGCTCTTTCACCTGTATCAGCTGCAGATGGAATAAGACCTGTGGCTGTGGCCTATCCCCGAAACTACAACTTCTGAGTTCCTGAAAATAATACAGGTGGTTACTGGGACATCTTGTGCAGGACTATAGAAGGCAGAAGGACTCCCTAACATGCCCTTAAATCTTTTGGGATTGTAGGGGTAAAAAAGCACAGAATGAGACAGCCAGTCTGAAATACAGGTTTGTTCATCTAGAAAGTTTTAAAAGGAGCAGACAGCGTACACAATTTCTTAGCTCCATTAAAAAGGAGGGAGAAAATTCTTGGCATGTTATCAAACTAAGGGCTTTCCCTGGGTGATGCATCTTGTTATGGCTCCATAGTTGCAGCAGTAGAATACAGGCATTGAGTTTTGGATGGTCAGCTGTTTGTTCCAGTGTCTGTGACATCCAGCTTCTCTCCCAAGTGGCTGTGGAGTCCCTCTGGAAGTTTCAGCCTTCTGATGTATTGCTTTATTCCAGTAGCTTCCAGCAGGATGTGTCTGTGCAGGTAGACTGGGTGTATGGAACAAATTCAATCTGCAGCTGTAAATAAACACAGTAAATACTCTTGTTCCCTGAGGAGGATATGTTAATGAAATAATGGGAAAATGCTGCTGTTCTGAGGGTTACTACACTAACTAGAACTTCATTCAGAACCCTGAACCACTTGGGAATTTGCTTCTGAAGCTAATTTTGGAAAGGAGTGAGAGGGGCACAACTCTTCCTACTCTTTTAATCCTGATTTTTTCACTTTTTTTTTTCTTATCTGCTTGAACCTGCCTTGACTGGCAGATACGCAATTAGCAAATTCTTCCCATTCCTAAGTAGAAAAACAAGACTGAAACAAATTTGAACTTGCAAAGTTTCCTGACTATAAGAACTTAAGATCACACCTGGATGCTAATAGGAAAAACATGTACAGACATCTGGATGATTACAGATTTCAGCTCTACTGACTATTCAGACCTTTGCAAATTAATGGGGCATAGCAGCCTTTTGCAGAATTCCTGAATAAATGTAAATGATGGAAGTTAAATGTTGTCTGCTTAAAGATTAGGTAATTTGTTCATTCTTTATGAAATAGAACAGAAAGTCCTTGTAAAAATTGATCAGAAAAAAGACCCAAACCCAGACACTTATGGGGGATTTATCTACATTGTTCTAAATTCTGGAACATGATTTGCACCATGGAGCACAAAAGCTGGAGCTTTCCAAATTGGAAGAGAAATCTCTTCAGTCTTTTCATTCTTTCCGTTTTAACAGCTTAGAAAGAATTTGCTCTGTGCTATAACTCAGGTTCATATATTGTACTTACCAGAGACTAAATTTAAAAGGAAAACTTTCTTGATGGTTCATTTCAGTTCACAGCACCTGCAGTGCCAAGGTGTATTTGTAAAGATAACCCAGTGCTATCACAAGGAATTTCTCTGTTTGGAAGTGTTTGACTGTGTGTTATGCAAAATTTTGTTGTCTTTTGCTTGTTATTAAGCTCTAGGCATTACACCTGAGAGGAGGATTTGTGAAGATTATTTTCCCCTTCTCTCTCTAGGTTTTCAAATAAAAATTACAGAACCGATTTAAAATCAAACAACACCTCACAAACTATTCATTACACCTCTGGTCTTGGTAGCACCACAGGTTATTAAAATGAAAAGAATGTTAAAAGTCTCTTTTACCATTTTTACTGAGTTTTCATTTGTTAGCCCCTATGTTTTTGGTTTGCTTAGACCACTGAAACAGAGTAAGTTAAGTGCTCTATTAGTCACCTTCCCTTTATGGGGTCTCCTTTTTTCTGTCATTCTGAGAAGCTTGAGAACATGCTATTATGTTTACAGGATGTCCATGTCCATGAGCAGTCTAGTCTAGTAGATCTTGACTTAGTGACCTCCAGAGGTCCCTTCCAACCTGAAATTTGATGTTTGACATGTTGTAATACTAACTTTTCTGAAGCAGGAAGAAAAAAGGATTGTTAAAAGAAAAGAACTGCAGACAATAAAATTAATATTTAATAAAATTTTCTTTTATAGGACTCCTTATATAACTGTGTGGAGATAGCTGACTGATATTTTTTTGTCTCATTAAATGGTATGCTAAGTAAAGGCTTCCTGTGTTCCTGAATGCCAATTTATTGTTGCTGTCATTAACTCATAATGGTGATGTTTGGTGCCAAGCTACAGTTTGGGCATGTCTAGCTTCATTTCAAGCCTGACATAAGTCTTCTTTAACTTACCTCCTTTTTCTTTTTGTTTAGGTTAAGAAACAAATACTGGATGAGGAAATCTATTGTTCACCAGAAGCAACAGTTTTATTGGCTTCTTATGCTGTTCAGGCCAAGGTTTGTGCATAGAAGGTCTGTCTTTGTTTGACTTCTTTTCTTTTTAACCAAGGCATCTACATAGTGGTATGTAAAACACAGCAGTGTTAAAATTTGCTGTTAAAGAAGTAGGTCATCCTGGGAGGTACAGGCACAGCTGAAAAAAAGAAGCTTTAGGTGCCAGTGCAAGGAATTTTTTCTATACTGAACTTTCACAATTTGGGGGATTTTCTTGTATGTAACATTTTAATGTAGTCTTTCTCTCAGCTAGAATTATTTCCTGTTGTTTTAAAAAATAACCATGAATACAGGAACTGCTCACTCCAGAGCTTGAAGTGGAAGGGCATGATATTTTTTGGTATCTCTGAGAACACAGTTTCCATCATGCCACCAAGAGCCAAACTTATACAGTGGCAGGAGGTGAACACAACTTAGCAGAAGAAGCAGCAGCTTCTGAGTAGCTCTGCAACAGCTCAGCTTATGTGCAGTTGGCTGTAGGAGTAGGGGAGCTCACATTCCTCTAGTTCAGAGTATGAAGTCATGGGAGATTCCTTCATTCCTGCAGTTTCCAAGAGCTGCAGATCTGAAGTCTAAGTTTAAAAGGCCACTTTAGTGGCTGTGTTGGAGCCATGTGCATAGCACTAAGGCTGGAATAACTTCTGTGGATTGTTCAGGTGAGAGGAGCCTGTTTATTTTGTTACTCTTTATATACGAGAACCAAAATGAAATCTATCTCAAGCAATCACATCAAACTGTGCAAGCAACAAGTTCTTCAACGTTCTGCATCTAACAAACTGAAATATCTTTTCTTTTCTTGGCATAGTATGGTGACTACGACCCGAATTTTCATGAGCCAGGCTTTCTAGCCCATGATGAGCTTTTACCCAAAAGGGTAAGTCTTTATTCTGTATCAAACCAAATATTTAAATCTACTCTTTGCAATGCATGTGTTGCTGTGGATTAACCAAAGTTGCAAAACGACCAAGCTGTGAACTGCACTGCTGCACTCACGTTGCTTGAAAGAGGCAGCACATGGATCTTCAAAGAAAACCAACCTCCTTCCTTTCTCTGCAGGTCCTCAGGCAGTATCAGCTGACAGCAGAGATGTGGGAAGAGAAGATTACTGCTTGGTATGCTGAGCACAGGGGTATTGCCAGGTACTGAAATTATTGCATTCTTTGGAAACCCTGTGTATTTCAGTAACTGGTTATTTGCTGTCTTTAGAGAAATTTGGCTTTTGTAGAGTGAGTAAAGAAATATTGGTGTCCCTGCTGTGTTAATCGATCAACGTACAACTAAGGATAAAAACACTAGCTCATCTGGGGTAAAAGTTGTGTTGTGTAGGGCAACAAATGCTTGTAAACTGGACTTTAAAGTGAACACTGAGAGCTTCTGCAGAGCTTCATGATCTAATATATCTGAAACAGGAGTTCTGCCTCATCAGCGTCCATGTATGTCAGCAGGGAGAAGTTCCTGCAGAAAGTGTGAGTTGTGTTGAATCTGCAGGTAGCCCTGAGAGTTTTGCATTTTCATTTAAGGCCATTTGCTACCTGGAGTTCTGCTGCCTGCCCTGTGCAGGAGATGCCTTTCTCTTCCTAAACTAAAAAGAATGAATCTGAAATATTTTATGCCTTATGAAAACCATGGTTCAAAAGGTTGTCAGTGTACTTAGCAAGGAACCAAAACAGGCTTGTAGTTCCAGGACTGAGTTTTGGTGCTAATCTGTGTGGACATTCAGCCACTTCATGACATTCAGCATGTCTGGAAATCCAATTAAATGAGAAAAAGGAGCTGCTGGCACCCAGAGGCAGCTTTTTCTAATATTTGGGTTCAATTTCTCTTTGACTATTCGAGAGACTTTTTAGGACTATTTTTATTGACTGTTTTCCTGAGCAATTGTTAATGCCTCACCTCGAAGGGAGAAGAAAAGTGAGTGGAGAGATTCTCACCCTTTTTTGGCCTTAGCCATAAGCTCTGTTTAGAGTTTCTCAATGAACTCTATTTCCTGAAGGAAATATATTCATGTATTGGAAAAGAATAACAAGGTAGGTTTCCAAGACATAATAATGATGGAGTGGCAAAACTAACAAGAGGATAAGACTGGGCTTGAATTTTAATAAAGATTACATTATACATGATTCATGAATCAAAATAGGTGCAACTACTGTCTTTATTCTATTATCTACTTTCTATTGTTGAGAGCAAGATGGCAAAGCTAAAGTAAGTTTGTGCAAAGGACAAGATTGCCTGTTCTTTTCTACATGAGGAATGTATAATCAGCCAGGAGAGAAAGGTTAAAAAGGAATCTTACAATCCTGGCTTTATTCTCTAGGGATGAAGCTGAGATGAACTACCTGAAAATTGCCCAAGACTTGGAAATGTATGGTGTCAATTATTTTCCAATTGCTGTAAGTGCCTTATTTTAGCAGTTTTCAGTTGCTGTAGACCATGGTACTGTTCTTTTAAAATCCTCCAGAGAGTTTGGAACTGGGACTCCTGAATTCTGCTTTTCCCTGCTGGTGGTGGCCTGTGTACTGATTATCCTGACTTGGTTTACTTGTCTGCTAAATGAGTAGATGAATAAAACATTTAAGATTAATGTTTTACAATTGGACAGAAGTCTTGAGTAGCTCCAGATATGTAATAGGAAGAAGGAGAAAAAGTTTGAGCTTCTGTAGTCAGCCTAGAGGGCTTGGTTTGTTAGATAGCAGTGACAACACTCAATATTTCATGGAAACATCAATTTCCTAAAAGTACAGATAAATGTAAGTGTATTAAAATAATTGTGATTCTTATCTGTTGTTGTTTAACGTCACCATAAATGCCATTTACTGATATCTATTGTTTTTTTAGCAAAATAAAAACCATACAGATCTCCTACTTGGAGTTGATGCCAAAGGTATTCATATCTACAGCATTAATAACAGGTTCTCTCCAAATAAGTCATTTGAGTGGAGCGCTATCAGAAACATTTCCTATAGTGAGAAAGAGGTACGATGGCTCTGATGTATTATTCTTTTTATATGGGTGTGGACTGGGATTCTTGGAACAGTCTGAAAGCTTTCTCTGTTTAAATAATTTGGGGGAGAAGGATAAAATCCTGGGGAGCTGTGTTACTAAACTAAAAATAACAGACCTGCCTTTCAGATGTGCTCATAACCTCGATCCCCCAAGGCGCTGAGGGCTGATCTGAGCCCTCACACTCTGTTCTGGTTCCTTCCCTGCTGCTTGTCCTTTGCAAAACAAGTGTGTTGATCTCTGAAAAGGATAGATATTATGAATGCCACCGTGACTGGCTTCTTCAGTTATCCCAGCAGGAATTCGATGATCCATAAAAACTTAATGCCGTTTTCACCAGCAGAAAACCTCCCTGTAGCTGAGGTTTGAGGCACAGTGGCAAGAGGAGACATGCAGGGAGATATTAATTTCTTCTGCCACTTTGTCAGTGCATGATTTCAGTCTCCAGCACAACCCTGCCACTGCAATCTCACTGTGATTTCAGATCCCAGCTTTTACTTGTAGAAAGTACTGTGTGGAGTGGGTAAAAATTATTCTCATTGCAAATCGTAGAAGGCTATAATCAGAAAAACAAAACCAGGGAAACTACTTTGGTACTGAAGTATCTGGAGTTTGTCAGCCAAAGGACAGCACAGCCTGTTGCATTTTCTGTGGGCTTTTTGGAAAACATTGAGATGAGGTTTGCTCTTCTGGATTAGATATATGTACATTAAGTCAGGCAGGCCTACAGGTCTTCTACCTCCAAAAAGTTTTTGGTCCTTCATAACATCAAACTTCCCCTCAGACCTGTGAATAAACTGTGTTAAGTCACTATTGTTGGGAAATTTGGCATCCCTGTGTTAAAGCTTCACTATAGTCAGTGACACATCACAGCCTTGCTCCTCATAATCCTCACCTATGGGGTGAAATGAGCTGTAGGACATTATGCTCCTGGTGACTCAGATGCCCTGGAATTGCATGTTACGTTACAAGTGAGGAGTAAAGTGCTAGTGAATCCATGAGTCACAGCAAACAGGATCCTAAAGAATGGAGCCAATATTTTGTTATGCAGCCAAACTGAGCTCAAGGTATGAAGTGAAGCAGTTTGTACTGATCTGGCAGCATGAAAGCCATGAAAAACCTCTGGGAACAGCTTGGGAGATGCACTGAAAAAGTGGGAAAGTAGGAGCTCCAAGACTGTTACTTGCTGGTCAGAGGAAAAAGTCCTTTAGGTCCTTGACATGTTTTGTTTATGCCTGCAGTGATTGGTATTCTGAGGGTGTTTGACATCTTCCTAACTTTAAGAATATGACTTCTTCTTGGGATTAGTAATGCATTCTGTTTCCCTGATAACCAGTGTTTGTTCCAGAGTTCTTGTGGTGTGCAGTTCACAGGTGGTGTTATTATGAAAACCACCATCCAAACTGGCACCAGGATGGGTCTGTGGGAGGTTTTATCCTCTAACAGAGCCCACTGTGGGAGCAGAGGAAGCTGTGTAACAACAGCCCTGGTTCTAATTCTTTGGAGCAAAATCGTTTTGCATCTCTCCCCCTGCATTTGTGGTATAAATCACCATTTCCCCAGAGAAAAGTAGAGATGAGCTAAAGTTTGCATTAGTATTAATAGTTTCAGTTTTGTTTTCCTTCTTCTCACTGTGCTTCCTTTCTTTTTCATTTTGCCTGTACAGTTAACTATTAAACCTCTTGACAAAAAAACAGAAGTCTTCAAGTTCTTTTCCTCTCAACTCAAAGTGAACAAATTGGTAAGTGCCCTGATCTCTTCCTTTAAAACTGAGCCTGGTAATACTGAGCTGATACCTGAGTGACAAATATTGTTTGTAAAATGTATGGAGAGCTAGGGAGCACTGAGTTTCAGCATCTTTTCCTGGGGGTCTTTCTGTCTGGCAAGTCAGGGAGCATATCTTTGCCCTCTGTGGGAAGGGGAGATGGTGGATGGAAAGTGAGCTGTGAAAGAAGGCCCAAATCACAAAGGGAAAACCAGATACTGGAAGAGGGGTATATATGGAAAGGTGAAAAGCCACTGCAGCATCTGCCTGTCTGGTGTGCTGCTGTGGGCTACATCTTGTCCTCAGCCTAGATCTACTGACTGTCCAATTCAGGCAAATGGGATCAGAGGGGGATGAGGGACAGAAAGAAACTCTCATTGTGTTACAAACTTACCTGAATTGTTATATGAGCCTGCCCCGGGTGCTAATTTTCTTGGAAGGGAAGCAACTGCCAGCATTTGTACTGAAGTCAGAATTGTCCTGTGAGGCCTGTGTGGGGCTCTCTGTCCCTCTGGCTGGGGCACAAGTACATCAAAATCGCATTTGCTTTGCCTTTCCTATCCAGATTTTCCAGTTGTGCATTGGAAACCACGACCTATTCATGAGGAGGAGAAAAGTGGACTCAATAGAGATCCAGCAAATGAAAGCGCAAGCCAGGGAAGAAAAGGCTAGAAAAAAAGTAGGTTTGTTCTATTCCTCTATTGTTGAAAACAGTGATTATTATTCCACCTGGTGCCCTTGCTGCCCATGCCTTGCATCAATGTGTGTGTGGGAGGTGAGAGTGCAGCAGGATTGAATGTTTGAACAGCTCCAGCGTGCCTATGGCATCTGAGGACGTCAGTGATGGTTGTGAGGCTGAATAGGTGATCACAAAGATTTGGGGTACAGAACAGATCAATCCAAGGGCTCTTCCAGCAGGCTGGAAATAACCAGTATTACCTGCTAGAGGAGTTCAGTGCTGCAAAGTGCAAACCTCTGGTGACTGTCAGTCCCCCAGACAGAGAGCAGCCTGTTCTTCATTAGATCTGCTATGCTGCCTCAGGCCCAGGTGAGATTCTGCTGCAAACCCACAAATGTGATATGGCTCATCCTACTTCCAGATGGAGAATCAGAGGCTGGCCAGGGAGAAGCAGCTCCGAGAAGAAGCTGAGCGAGCCAAAGAAGAGCTGGAAAGGCGGCTTTTCCAGCTGGAGGATGAAGCCAGGCAGGCAAATGAGGCCCTGGTGAGTGGCACGTTAATGTGTAGGGCGATTTTATAGATGTTTGACAAGGAACTAAGAAATACTGTTTCTTCTTAGCTCCGATCCCAGGAAGCAGCAGAGTTGCTGGCTGAGAAAGCTCAGATTGCAGAAGAAGAGGCGAAACTGCTGGCCCAGAACGCTGCAGAAGCTGAGCAAGAGCGACAGAGGCTGGAGATCACAGCTCTGAAAACCAAGGAGGAGAAACGGCTGATGGAACAAAAGATGCGGGAGGCAGAGCTGATTGCCGTGAAGCTGGTGAAGGAGTCCGACCGCAGGTCGGCTTTGCTGGGCTCGGGTTGGCTGCTCTCAGCTGAGATGTCTGGCTGCAGAGAGTGATGCTTTGCTCAGAGCTAAGCCCAGGAGTGTGGAATTGTTCCTGAAGTAACACTTCAGAGTGACTAAGCGCCCTTGTGTCTTGTTTGTTCCACCTGGCAGCTGTAGTTGTGATGCAGATCAAGCAGTTTACAGAGGATCAAATACAAGAGCTTTAGAGATCTGTAGTATGAAAGATCTAGAATGCAGAAGCATTTAGTCTTATCAAAAGAGCACTGGCTCCCCAACTATATAATTTGTCTATCTGCATACTTTGTGAGCTATGAGGCTGTTTTCATTCATTAGTAGCAGGTGATGGTCTTTTGTCTCCCTTTCAGATCTTTCACAGAGTTGTTTTTGTAAAACTTGTTTATATTGTATTCCACATAAGCCACTTTATGTTTGCATGTTCCATAGCACTGTGCTGCCTGAAGATGCAGAGCAGGCCAGTGTTGACAGAAGATGTTTAACCTTGCTATTAAGGGCCTTCTGCTTGTTTTAGGATACTGCCAAGAACTTTGCCAAAATAAAGAGCAGATAGGTTGCATGTCTCCCCACCTTGGGGAGGATCTCTGATAGCCTGGAGAATCTGTATTAGCAGGTCACAACTGAGCCCATGGAAATTAGAAATAGGAAAAACATGTTAATTCAGTCAGTTTGTGCAGGATTGTCTCTGAAAGTGTGTCATGCTGTGTCCAGTTAGTTCTCCATATGACCATCCTACCACGTGTGTCTTAGGGTAAAAGTATCATAGTAATGGACTTGGCATCTGGAAGCTAGTGAGGTACATAGCTCTGAAATCCATGTGTTGCTTTATGCTGGAAATCATCAGCCATTCACATCAGGATATTTATCTTTTAGAGCCAAGGAAGCAGAGCATCTGAAACAAGACCTGCATGAAGCCAGAGAGGCTGAACGGAAGGCGAAGCAGAAACTCTTAGACATAACGAGGCTTAATTATCCTGTAAGTTTCTGCTCTACTGGGCACCATTTCATCGTCAGAGATAGTCAGATGTTGATGACATTTTTATAGCCCCCTTCAGGCTGAGTAGTGGCATTTCTGCATCCAGCTGGGGGACAAACACCTGCAGGACCAACTGGTGCATAAACACAGTGTAGTGAGGATGGAAGTTGTGTTTGTTCAGGACAGTGAGACAGGATGATAAGAAAAGCAAGACAGAAGTTAAAAACAGAACTGGTGTTAGGACTTAGGGAGCAGAGACTGCCTTGCAGATGAAGCCATCTCTAGCAAGAAGACAGCACTAAGGGTGTGTGCCTCAGTCTTCCTGAGGATGATTTTCAATTCTCTGCTGACATAGAAACATTACAGCCAGGATACATCTCTGGCCTTGCATCTGTGGGTTGAGGACTCCAGCAGTTCAGATGGGTACAAGGGAAGGGTTGCAGGAGTATCTATGTGTCTTACAGTCTTATAGCTCAGTATGGCTTTCTTGCAGAAGCTAGGGAGATAAACCCCAAATCAAACAATTAGGTCTTGCTGACAGTGCTTGTGTTGCTTCTTTCAGCACATGGCCAAGTACCCACAATACTCACCAAGTGACACCAGAGATGCCAACTTTGACAAAGGATCCATAAAGCTGGATTTGAAGGACATTGACCTCAAGAGACTTTCCTTTGAGATAGAGAAAGAGAGGTATCAGTATGCTGTGGTGTAAATAAATGAGAATGTTAATCATGGAAAGTGTAGAAAGGAAAAGAAATCTCTGGGAAGCGTAGTTCTTCCTTTTAATAACTTGGCATGGCCTCCTGCTTGCACCTATGGCTGGAGACCTTTTTACTGAGATGGTGTGGATGATGTCTGTATAAGACCAGCTATTAATACAGAAGAAGAGTGTTCTGGTGGCATCAAGCCATGACAAGTCCAGAACCTTCTGTCTTGGGGAGCACCAAGTCAGGGGCAAAACACTTTGCAGAACCAACAGCAGGTGAGAGGACAGAAGTTTCCCTCTAGTGCTAAAGTATGGTATTGCTGTGACCTAATACATCAGAAGGCTTCTACTCCCTTTGTCTTAACTTTTTACCAAGCATTTCTTTTAAGAAGTATAAAGAAGAAAGCGAACTTCCTTCTTGCTGAGTATGGGAAGCCAGGCTGACATGTGCCAGACTTCATTTTGCCTGTCAAAATCCAAAATGAAACGGAGAACAACTCTCCTCACACACACACAGAGTTGTTTTTGTAATAAGTCTGTCACTAAGCTTTTTGTCTTCAATGTGTGGACTCAGGCTCGACTACTTAGAAAAGAGCAGAAAATTTGAAGATCGACTGAAAGAACTGAAGTCTGAAATTCATGCTTTGAAACTGGAAGAAAAACAGTCTGGGCTTTACTCCCATTGGAATGAAGTACTGGGCTCCTTGGATTGCTCCTTAGGGAATGTATGTACTCTAAATTCCTGCTACTTTCCTCAGCATGAACCATAAAAGAGAATAGTGTGGGTATGCCAAAGCTAGTTGCTGTATTTCAGCTCAAGGCTTTAGTACCCTTGATAGTAAAATATTAGCAGCACAAACACAGAGGAGGAGAACTCATGTCAGAACAAAATCTAGGGTGTTCTTCCTGGGCATGATACCAGTACCATGAGCAAAAAAAATAATGATCTTATTTTACGGATTATGAAATCACAGTAAGTGTTTAAGGTCATAGAGCAAACTAAATTGTAACTAACGCATTTAAATGTGGTTCCTTATAGCTTGCATCACATTCTCATTCATGTGCTTTGTGGTTGCTAAAGTCATAAAGTCTTGGTGTGTATTTTTTTTTAAGGAATGAGGAACTAGACTAATTATTTTTGTTATTTACATAAACACTTCAACTTCCTGAAGCAGCCTAGAATAGGGCTGGCTTTGTCTGCAGGTTGTTCCATATGTAGCAAAAATGGCTCTGAGTCAATGGTTTCAGAGAGAAAAGGGAGGCTTGGAAAAATTATGAGGGAAGATGGCCTTTATTTTCTGACTATTCATCTGATGTTCTTTTTGGCATAATGAGTGTTGATATAGAGAGGGCATTAAATTTCAATGTGCTCTTTTCTTTTAAAGGCCCCATCATGGATGAAAACCTTCGAAACTAGAGATTCATTGGATATAAATTTTCCAAGACCTTTCCCTGCTTACTTGTTAAACACTGCAAGCAGCTGGCCTTGTACCAATAAAATTCAGCATGCAGTGCCAGTGGAAAAGTCATCGTCTCAAGCAAATTCATTGGTTGCCAACAGTGTGGGCACAGGAACCAGAAAACAGATTATAAAGGTAATCAGATTTGCAAGTCAATCCCCAAATGTTGACTAAAAGTTTAGAGCTCGGAGGGAATGGCTGGTTTTAAGGACCTGGTTTATCGAGCTCTGTCACAGCCTCTCAGATGCTGAGTCAGTCCAAGGCTGTTGCATGATTTTGGAGGCCCTGTGCTGGCACATCCTTTGGGAATGTTTATAACTTGAGGCCACCTGTTTTTTCTCTTATGATCTTAGCTGGAATGCAAAGCTATAAGCCTTGGTAAATGAAGCAGTGATGCCCATACACAGTAGGAGGATCTGTGTTAAATTTTATTTGTGTCAGCCAGACTTGGAAATGAGAACTGTACCCCCAGGTAGAGAAGCTTAAAACATGCTGTTCTTGTCTTCTGGTTTTAAAAGGCAAGGAGGGAGATACGAGTAAATAACTAGACTTCCAACAGATCTGTTCTCTTCCACGTGTTCCCTGTCAAAGAGTTCTGAAGAGCTGTAAGCTGAGTCTTATGAAAAAACAACCTGTCACTGGACTGGAGAATCAAGAAGGGTGTGTGGTCCTGAACAGTGGGAAGGAAATCAGCTTCCTGTAGGCAAAGCTAATTGTGCAAGGTATTGGAAGTGAAGAAAGCTTTTGTATGTGCTGCTGGTTTGTATGAACAAAACTGAGGGGTTTTAGGATCAGTTAGAAGCTCTAATATATAACATTCAACACCACAGTCTTGAGGGTTTGTGTGCTTAGAACTAGAAGGAACACACTAGAAGGGACAAGTTGAGTGTAGCAAAAGATGAGGAATCAGCTCTTTTCTAAGAAAAGTCATCTCTGTTATTTGCAAGACTGACATCATGCAAATGGCAGGGGTCAGGCAAACAGACTGGTTTAAAGAAGGAAAAAGAAACTATTGCAGGACATCTTGCAAAAGGGTTAGGAAGGAAGAACCAGACCAAATGGAGTTACTTTAAGTTGGAACTAATTCTTCCTCTTTGATTTGCCTATAGGTTCAGCAGCATGAGTCAGATGTGATCTACATTTGAAGCCTCTCGTTTCCTTGCCAGACTGGTGGGATTAGTGGCCTTCTTTTTTGCTGCTGCAGGATGCAGCTTTATGAAGACCCTTGGGCATCTCTGCCTGCTGAAGAGACATGGCACTGTGGTCAGAGAGGTGCCATTCAGATCCAGCAGAGACATCAGCTGAGAGCACTATAACTGCCCCTGTAAAACGTGACCAGTGTCTCTGGGTACAGTGGTAAACATGAAAACCCAGAGGAGAGTTGTTTACTACTTTGCACTTTTGAAGAAACATTTTATACTTCGCTAAACCTTCCTCCCCCAGATGTTTTCACACACTGACTTATCAGTACAGTGCTGTACTGCTGTGGGAAGGATGCGAGGCAACAAGTGCCCAGGAGGCGTTTGGGATGAGAAAATTGTACACAATCTTGGTGTTTACCTACACAATAGCCTAATTATGTTTTTGGTCCAGTCCATGGGACACGACTCCCACAGAGCTGCTCAACATTTTAGTGTTTGCCTGCCAAATATTTTCCTTCTCCTCCCCAAACATTTCTTGGTTCACTTAATTGATTTGCATTTCTCTGTGAGAAATCTCGGCTTTTAATTCCAGATGTAGAAGTGGACATCTTCAAATACCTCTCATTCCTGGGGGAGTCCTTTGTTTGGAATGCAAAGCTTCTGTTCTTACAGCCTCTGACTAGATCAAGCATTTTCTGTTGCTTTTGCCGCTTGAGCAAACTTTGCATACATTAACTGGCTTCCCAGTTCTGTGTAACAGCTCCCAAATTAGACAAAGACAAAAGATGCTGTTGGTGTCTGCTAAAGTTGGGCTTGTTTCTGATGGAAAGGTGCATGCAGCAAATTGTCTGCCTCATTAGTAAAACCCACTTGCATTTTCTGGTTGTGTGTGTTTAAGTGTCTGTTTCACCATAAATCTTCGCTCTGAAGACTTCTGGGGAAGTAGACAATATGCAGCTGCAGCTAAAGCAGTAGCATCTGACATGTGATGTAAAAATGAATGTTAATGCTGTTAAAGACCTTGTTCTGAAAGCTAAGATTAAAAAAAATACACTCAATAAAGAGCTTCAATTTCCGTTTGCTAGTAACAGCTTTGAAGGGAATGTTGTGTCAATATTCCTACAGTGTTAACAAGGCAGGTTTGAAGAACAAACACACAAATCTTCTCTCGTCAGATTTGCACCAGGCTAAGCACAGTGGGGGATGGCAACTGCAGCCAGCTCTGTGTCAGGCTTGGACCAGTCATGGCAGCCACATGTGGAGAAGGACCTAAATGATCTGCAGTAGTGTCCTGACTGTGTTTCCAGCCCTGAGAGCAGTTGCTGCCTTGGGTCGGTGGGTGGGTTGGGGTGTGTTAATTCTATCACAACTCTATCTGGCACAAGATGTTTGCAAACTTTTGGCTATAGCATAGTTTCTATCTGTCTGCTAAAGCCCGTGTGAGAAGGAGAGGCTGTTAGAGATACCGAGAAGATGAGGCAGATGCTGTCAAGGTCCCAAGGTTGGGGAGGGGGCATTGGCCAGGACTTGGGACAGTGAACCATGTCCTATATTAAATGGGGAGTAGTCCTGGAGGGAAACAGCATAAACCAACTCTGAATATGGCATTCTCGGATTTGAAGGTGGGGAGGAATGCTGGGATTTCCCTGGTTCTTCTTTCCCTGTTCCCTCTTTTTTTTGCATGTGTCTTGCCACACATAACTGAGCTTGTGTCCTCATTCTTCACACATGCTGGGGCTTCCTTTTACTGTGGTAGCTGAGCTGCATCATGGTGTGGGGCATAGAGGAAGAGAACTGCTCCATGTGCACAGTTGATTTATTTCTTTGGACTTTATTTCTTTTTTCAGTGAAGAAAAGGACAAGGTCATCCTGCTGCCAGCTGGCTCACGTGTGTTCTTGCTGTGAGTTGTTCCTGTGCAGCACTGTGTTCCTGAATACTTGTATGGATGTTTGGATGATTTAAATGGGGTAAGAGGAGCTGGGATCTGCTAGAGAAATACTACTACAACCCCAGATGGAGTCAAACATACTGTGCTGTGACTGGGAGGGTGTTACAGAGAGAAGTGGCACCCAGGCTTTAGTTCGCTTAAAACCTGAATAAATATTTGCAGCATTTAAACTTTGTGAGTTGGTGCTTCTGATGCTCATATTCACTTGCAGTATTGACCACTGGATCTGAGATTGTCCTTCAGCTGAAGAAAGTATGAGAAGCCTGAGCCTTGGTTTCCCCCAAAGCAGGCAAGAGAACATGGATACATGTTCTAATCAGTAATCACAAGATTTGTCACCCTCAAGAGTGAGGTATTTCTCTGAAGATGCTATCTGCTCCAAGCCCAAATCCACAGCTGCCTGGCCAGGACCTGAGGCCCAGCAGGCAGCAGATGGTGCTGTGATGCTGCTCCATGCACAGCTCAGATGTACTCAGAAAGACCTGGCTGGGAAACCCTGCGTTGCTCCTTGGGAATCTCTGCCAATTCCTCTGTTCCCACACTTGCATGAACTTGCTCCTGTTCTCTTCCAAGAGTTTAACTTGACATCATTCTTGATGGGGATTCAAAAATTGCAAGTACTATATTCTGAGAAGTGATTATTACATGCACAGCTTAGTCCCATGGGTATGAGTTAGCTCCCCAAATTACCGAAAAATCCTCTAATGGTTCTCACACCTCATTGTCATTGTCAGACTGTGGAAACAGCCTTCTGACTGGATTTCATCCATGACTGCCAGGAGCATGTGGGACCCCATGGCTCCTGTGTTATGTGATATTTTTATTAATGCTCTTTGAAACAAGCATAGGCCTGTTAAATTTGCAGAGTGTGGAAGAATCATGGTGTGTAGTGCAAAGAGGGTGAGAGAGGCCTGAGAACAGAATGCATGGGTCACTGAACAATTCCAACCTTTGTTTTCATGCTGGAAAGAACACGATGTTCTGGTCTCAAACTACAACAACAACAACAACAGCAAAAAAAAAAAAAAAAAAGAGAAGAAAAAGTCCTGCAGCACTGAGGAGGTGCTGGGAGATCACCTGGAGAGTGAGGAATTCTGTTCCTAGAGTGAAACAGCGAGTGTTGATCTTCTGTGTGGAAGTTGATGACTCTCCCCAGTCTCGTTTTCTGTGCTTCTCTGAAAACCACTTGCTCTTACCCCAAGGGCCTCTCATTTCCCTCGTAAAATCCTCAGATGGGAAGCTGTTACTCTTGCTCATCAGGATGCTCCTAAGCTGAGCTGTGGGAGTGAGCAAATGGTGTTCAGTCCTTGGAGAAAGCACATCCTCTCCTGGGACTCTTAAAGACCAGCCAGCTGATATTCACCTCACCTGGATGACCCAGGGTTGACCTGGCTTTGAAAGGTGGGCACCACTGCCCATGGGACTGACCCCTGAATCATCTTGGCCTTTTCCTCCCCTTGCTGCTTCTGCTGCTGCTGTTAAGGAATCCATTTACCAGCAGCAGGATGAGTTCACATCTTGCCTTCACAGACTGCTGTTGCAGAATTACACACAAAGGCGAGCTTCTTCCTCTTTCTCCCTGCAGACAGGCTGTCATCCCCGTGTCTGTCCTGCTCCTTTGCTTATCTCCAGCCTCGTGCCCTCTGAGCCAGCAAGGTCTGTTGCCTCCTGTGCCAACATATATTTGTTCTCTGTTGCTGGAGGCAGCTGCCAACTGCCTGTGTCCTTCCCAGGGCATCCCTGGCACTTGTGTTCCAACCCCAGGAGTGCGTATGGAGCTCTGTCTAGGCTGGCACCCTGAATTTGCTATTGTCACATCTGCTCCCAGCCTGCTGCTCTTGGTGTTGGGGACTGTGGTGGAGACACAGTGCTGGCATGGGGGCAGCTGTCATGAGTGCTTGGTGGCAAAACTCACAAATCAAACTGTTTTTTCACACAGTTCTATGGGCAAAAGACAGGCCCAGCTGCAAGATTCAGCTATGTTCTGTTATTTCTGATTCTCAGCACTCTCTGGATTCCTTTCCATCTTCCTGCAAGGCATTTTTAGGAGTAGCAGGGTCAGCTATTTGAAGGGGCTCTGGGCACGGAGGGGAGCCCACCCTGGGACTACATTCAGGCATTTAGCCCAGGATAGAAAGTAGTTTTCACACCAAAGAGCACTTTGGATAAGGAGCGACACCTCTCTTGGGAGGAGAAGGCTTTGTCATGCTGAATTACACCCAGTGGGGTTCAGGCATGGAATCTGCAGGAAGGAGCTGGCTCTTAAAAGGATGGGAAAAGGCTAATGGTTGCCATTACTCCAGGCTTGGTCCTAAAAGCAAAGCAAAAGTGTGACAGAGTGTTACCTGCTGGGGCCATAATCCAGAGTGCTCTCACTGGGGAATTCACAGAAAGAAAAATCAGTCCCCTTCAGCTGAAAGTGGGAGAGAGTTTCCAAAGAGATGGCTTTGTGGCTGGGCCACAGAAAAGGGGGATGCTGCGAGTGTTGGGTTCACAGACCAGGGGCGACAGAAGTGAGGGACCATGAAGTAATCCCTACAAGTGTGAGTCAGTCTTATGTCCTGTGCTTGAAAAGGAAAGGAATGCAAGCTGAATTAATCTTATACCAGTGAATTTGAAACAGAGATTCCAAAGAAAGAGGAAGTCAACAGAAAAAGCCTGAAAATTTAAGAAAGTGCTTTTTTATAAAAAGCTTACAGCTCAGCAGTGAGGCAGCCCAGGATGCTCTGAGAGACTTGCAGGAGGTGATGAGAGACAAGTATGTGGAGGAAACTGAAAAGAGAAATAGAAACCCCTGATGATCCCAAAGGAGATGTGATGTGCTTAGGTACTGCAGTGATGGTGACATGTTCCTGGGGATGTGGCAGCAAGGCTGGGATGGTGGGATGGAGACATACAGGGAATGTGAGGAGTGAAAGGTTACAACTACAAAACTGAATTCACTCCTGGGGAGCTGAAACAGCAAAAGGACAGCTGAAGAGATGTGGTGTCTGCACTACCAGAGACATTGCCTCAGCCCTGCTCCGTCAGGGCAGAGACAGAGGGGCTGTTAGAGATGGGAGCGTCCAAAAAGGAATTCCAGAGGAAATTTGTAAGAAGTGCTGTTACTCCGTGATTCCAGACTGAAGGGTTGAGCTGAGCAGGTCAGAGCAGTTTCAGAGAGAAGCAGTTAATCACATACAAAAAACCCACAACCACCACTGCAACCACCTCCAGTCCTGGAGAGGAACAAGTGAATCTGGCACTTGTCCTGGGAACGGGAGCAGGCAGCTGCCATCCACCTGAACTGGCAGTGGTTGTACAGCCCTGTAGAACACTGAATTCCAAAACAACATTGCTGTAAGTGACACCTTTGAAAACAGGACTCTGGAACACCCCTGTGAATAGGCCCTGCTAAAGACAAACCAGTTCACATAGAGAGGGAAGATCCCACCTCCAGGCTGGATGGCTTCTGGATCATGCTGGTTGCACAGCAGGAATGATGTCCATATGCATGGTGGTTGGTTTTTTCTGCCTTGCTTGGGTCAGAAACTTGCATGCCAAACTTACTGCTGTCACGTGGAAACCTGATTTCCCCTCTGTTGGTATTCCCAGCCAGTTTCTATCTGTGTGTCCCTAAACTTTGCACCTCTTTGCACCCCCGGGGCTGACTCTTATGCCTTCACATGGATCATTCCCACATTTTCCCATTCCCTTAAACCAAGCTCTTCACATTTGACTCTTCTCATGTAGTTTAACACCAGGGTCCTGTCACAGTTCTGTGATGTGCATCATGGGTCTTTCCCTGCCCCAGACATTTCCAGCTACAGGCTCCCAAACTGGAATGGCTATTCCTGTTATGCCTTGTGCCCAACAGTGTGGTCATATAGTCTGCTCTGCTGACTCAAATCCCTTCCCCATTACTCCAGCCCTCAAGGTCATTGTAATCTTCCTGTGTGATATCCTGGCCTGTTCTAGATTGATGATACCATCTCGTTTTGCCTCATCAGCACATTTCCTTTGCCTTCTCCTGCTTTTTGTGCCAAGACCATTAAGGCAAATGTTAAGCAGAATAATTTTTGAGGCAGAAACTCAAGGAGCTGCACGGGTAACCCCCCTTCAGTGTAACACATCCTCTTTCAGCTGAAGCAATTACCGTGGTCCTTTCAGGCAGCTCTTTACCAAATTTACTTTTCATATGCCAGTCACATCTTCTCTGCCTTATCTAATAATTTACTATGTGGCATCATTTCAAGTGTCTTCCTGAAGCTCAGACAAGAGATATCTCCTACATTTCCTTCATACAAATATCTCTGAACTTACAAAAGGAAGCTTTTAGGTTAATGTTGGTGTGCATCAGGATATTTAAACTATGTCAAGATAATAAATTACAACAAAGGCAGTTTCAACTGTGTTGATTCTTTTGATAGATTTTTTTTTTGGATACTTGTTGGTGGATTCAGTATGAGAATTATGTTGGTAATACACTGATATTTTAGTTGTTCCTACGCAGTCTTTGCCCTGGCCAAGGACTTGAGGAGCTGCACAAAAAGCTAGGAGGGACAGCTGACCTGAGCTGGCCAAAGGGATATTCCATCCCATTGAACATCGTGTCCAGAAGGGCTGATTTGGGTTTGGGGATGGGGTTTGGTATCAGTCAGCACCTGGTGAGCAGTTGGATTGTGCATTGCTTGTTCTTGCATTTTATCTCTCTCTCTCTTTTAAGTGACTATTATTATTATATTTTAATTTATTTCAATTATTGAACTGTTCTTTTTTATCCTTGATTCTCCTCCCAACCTCATTGAGGAGCTGAGGAAGTGGGTGAGTGGTTAATCCCAGTTACCAACTGGGCTTAGACCATGACAGCACGGGGCCCTGGCTCAGCTGTGACCTCCATCCCACATGTTCTTCTGCTGGAAGCACCAGCTGGAGCAGCAGGACCAGAATCTTTGCCTCATCAGTCTGCAACAGAGTCCCTGTGTGTCCCTTCTCCCACATCAGAGCTCCAGCAAGCAGGCATCAAAACTGACTCTTCATTAACAGACACATTGATATAATTGAAATTATCTTTATTTTAATGTATCATTTTGACAAAATATAAATTACTTTTATGTTCTTTTAAAGAAAAAAAGATTTAGTTTAACTTAAATAAGTTAAATAAAATAATTTTCCCTGTTGAAGAAGGCTTCGGGTCAAGTGCTCTCTTGTGTGCCTGAGGCTGGAAGCCACGCAGGGGTGGGACCATGGGCATCGTGGGTGGCAGCCAGGAAGGGTCAGTTCTTTGGGGTCTGGAAGTGCTTCAGGCGCTCCTGCACCCAGGGGGCCTGGGGGTCTGCACACAGCTGCTTCCCCTTCTTGGTGACCATTCTGCCGGGAGAAAACCTGCGTTGAGGCGCTGGACCGAGGCCGGGAGGTGCCTGTGCTGGGTCCCCCCAGCAGCACCCTGAGTGTCCCCAGGCATGTCCCCAGCTCCCCCCTCCCTCCCACCCTCCCCTGAGCCCCTGGCAGCGGTGGGCACTCACATCACTGCTGGGTTGGTGCAGCTGCTGCTGGTGGTGTAGATGGAGTGGATGAGGCGAAGAGGGATGGGGTGTTGGTGGTAGCTGAAGCAGCAGGAGGTGGGGACACCGTCTGTGAGGGCAAAGGGAAAGACAGACAGCTCTGGTGAGACCCCAGCCACAGCATAGGCTCTGGCCCCACTGGCACATGGGGTTCCCCAGGGATTTGCCATCTCCCACCCATGCCTTGTGTCATATTCCCTGGTAGTAACCCCACAGGAGACCCCCATCCCCATGCCTGTGTCTTACACTGTGACACTGCTCCCAACCCTCCCCAGAGCCAAGAGGGTCCCCACTGACAGGGATGGGACTTCCAGCAGCTCCCATGACACAATGGCCCACCCAGCCCCTGGAAGGACACAGCGACTCTGGACTCACCAAGATGGGCCTCGGACAGGGAGCAGGTGGCCACGAGGAGCAAAGCGACCAGGGCAGCTGCCAGGACCTTCATGGTGCTGTGGGGCTGAGGGATCTGTGAGTAGAGCTGGAGCTGAAGCTGGAGCTGAAGCTGGAGCTGGAGCTGGAGCTGGGGAGGCTGCAGGGCTCTCTCTGCACGATGCTCAACCCCTGTGCCCATGCTCTCCTTTTATCCTTGTCCGCTGGGTGGGCACAGGATTTCAAGGAAAGAAAGTGAGTGCATCATACTGGGGAAATATGTCAGGATCACTCAATTTTGCTGAATTGGAAAAGGCAAGGAAGCCACAGAAGGGGAAGTGAGTGCCGGCCACGAGGCTGCAACTTTCGAGTTGCTATTTGGGTGCCTGATGGGGACCGGCTGGAGCTCAAGTGCCGACACTGACTCTGCCACTGCTGCAGGGGCTGCACAGGCCATGAGGCAGCCTGGGCTCATGAAGCTCCACAGCCAGAGCTCTGATGTCAGTCCCAAGCAGGCAGCTGGGAAGGAACACCAGCAAGGCCTGGGCTGCTCTGTAGCAGCCCCCACTTGTTGAGTGCTGTGAGGAGACTCTGCAGACAGAAACTCTGGCCCAGCTCAGGGACCCTGTCATGGACACCCCCAGCCACTGCTGCTATTGCTGGCAGAAATCCGCTGCCAAGAGTTGGATCCAACTTATCCTCAGGTTTGCCACGAATACCACTTCTCACACTGCTCCACCACAGGCATCCAGAGCTCGCTCTGTAATGATGCATTGCACACATCCATCTCCACTTGCTTGGACATGTAAGGAAGGAAAGATGTTGAGTCACTGTGGGTTTCACGTTTGTCCCTTTTTGCTGGTAATAAGGTCAAAAGCAGTGCTTCCGTCTCAGAAAGTTTGCAGAGACACGGAGTCCCTGCAGGCACATGGCCTGGGCTCTGATGCTCTGCTCCAGGGATGGAGCAGTGGGCTCAGCCATCCTCCCTGTCCCCTGGCTGAACACAGGATTTACATCTCCTTAAGGATTTTAGTTTTGGCTGCAGCCTCTTGACAGTCAAGTTGCTGAAATTGCTACCTGCCCACTTCTTCCCAAACAGGATAATTTCATCCAATTTAAACTCTCTATTGACTTAGCCCCCAAAAGCAAAGTCTGCCGTGTCAGGACACAGGGTGTTAAGAGTAGAAACTGCAGGGCGGATGATTCTGCTGGTGCCCACTGAGATCAGCTCATTGCAGCCTTGCAGGTAAAACCTGCAGGAGACTGAAGGGTGACTGAAAAGGGGCAGCATTTGCAATGCCAGAGGGTAATTTCCAAACCCCTGCTCTCATGCACGCTCTCAAAGAGTGAGCTGCCAAACTGGCTCCTTCCTCCATTTTTTTTCTTTTTCCAGCCTTTCCCTGATGCTGCCTCATGATGCCATGAAATGTTTGTTGCCTGTCTCCCAGCTACCAGGCAAACCCCTGGCTTCCCCTGGCCTTCCTCCTGACCCTGGCCTGGGCATGACTAATTCCTGCTGCCCTGATTCAAGGGAAAAGTCCAACTCACTGAAAGGCTGAGCAATGGCTGTGCCCATCCTCCCCTTTCCACCTCACAGCACATGCAATGGACTTTTGCCCAGCAAACCTTCCTCAGAACAGGTCCTTCCTGATGGGTGCATCAATCCGAGGTGGGAATGGATGTAAATCATCCCCTGGGGTTGGTCAGGAGGAGCTGGGCAGTGCTGATCTGAACTCAGGAAGGTGGAAGAACAGGTACAGCTATTCCAGCTGTTCCAAATCCCTTTTCCAAATGCCCAGATTTCAGCTATTTCTGTTTCAGGCACTTTTTATGTGGGAATAAAAAGGAATAAATCCTTTGTATATAATAGTGACCAGGGTCTTCATAATGGTATTTAAGGAGGGCTTGGAGGAGAGGTAGTACCTGCTGTAAATGCTCCTGCTTGTCACATGTCCCTGGATACACAAAAGCAGAAGGAAGGGACTCAGTTCCTCAGAGGAATGAAGATCTGCATTAGTTTTTTCTGCTAAGACCATTGCAGAGACACTGAGTGGTTTCTCTAAAGCTCAAAGCATCTTCTGTTTGCAGAGCAATCCCAAGTTCAGGGCCAACCAGCTTTTTGTGTTTTCATGAACCTCTCTGCCATGCACCCCCACGTGTCCCACAGAGACCTTCCCAGACTCTGCCCTCCAGCCACCCCGTTCTGGTGCCTCTGCTGCCCTTGCCAGAGCCTTTGTCCATGGAGAAGATGTGGGAGGGAGAACAGCAGCACACAACTGTCTGTTAGGTTGAAGGAAACCAGAAAATGCAGTCTGGATCAGCCACAGGAGCAAGTTGCTGAGCTGTCCAACCCCTGGGCTGGCCAGGGGTGAACTGTGCTTGGACAAGAGAACTGAGTGAGGGGCCAACAGCCAGGGATGACCAATGGCAGTGGGCAACTTTGGCTTGGTGGTAGTCCCTTTGCCTGCCCAAGTGGAAAGAAAAGGGGTGGAATGGCAAGACAGTAGCACTGGGAAACCACAAGTGCCAGGAGGCTGGTAAGGGATCCCACACCCAGTTCAGGCCAGTGGCAAATAGAAGCACGATGATCTGTGTGCACTGGCTCCAGCACCAGAGGAAGACTTGTCATCCTGTAGGAACTGCAGAAAATCTCACAATTACAAAGATTATTTCTAATGGAAGTGGCAGAAATGTTTCCTCTTTGCTGCAGGAGTGGTTGGCCCAGCTTTCGGTTCTCCATTTAGGTGAGGGCCGGATGGGGCTTCTTACTGGATGCTGATGAAATACTTTCCATTATAACTGGAATCGAGGATATTTTGACAAATTGCAAAAAACTGCAACTCAACAAAAGTAGATAGTTCACGTTTAAGGAATATAAGGAACTGATGTAAAGGGAGAATGAAAAAAATGAGTTACGGTTTTATTCTTCCTGCCGTGGAAGCAGATGACATTCTAATCCAGCAGAGAAACATAAAACAGAGGGGAGGAAACACAGGAAACCAGAAACTTCAGCTTTGCAAATAAAAATCTGAAAATTAAAAGAAAGGAAAAGCCTTAGAAACCTTAGTTAGAAAGGGGAGTAAACAGCCAAAGATGGCACTTCTTTTTGCCTTGTCTTTATATAAAGAAGACAAGAGGCTATGGTCAAGTGCTCAACACAATCAACATTTAGTGCATCCAGGTGAGAAAGGCAAAAGAGAAGAAATAAGTAAGAAAGAGGTAGGTAAGGCAGGTGTCATCAAACAAAAAGGCCCCACAGATTCCCTTGCCGTCCTCTTGAACCAGGCTATGGCAGGACAAACTCACATGTAGTGGGAGAGGTATCAGAAAGCCAGTGATGAGCAAACATAGTGATAGTATTGCATGACCTGATGCTTTTAGCACTGCCTTGCATGAATCTCCACCCCCAGAATGAGAGAATTCAAGCCTAAAACCCACATCACCCCCAGGGGCTGTGGTTAAAATAGAAGAGGGACCACCCTCACCGACTGAGGGCAGAGCAGGACAAGTAGGGGCACAGTCACATGTGGAAAACTGCATGGACAGAGCAGCCAGAAACATCAGGAACAGTGTGTGGCCACTGCAGACTCCCAGATTTGCTCAGTCCTGGGGTGAGGAACCTGCCTCTTAGGACTGCACGTTTCAAGAAATAAGGGATAAGAGAACAGTAAGAGAAGAGCAGCAAGAAAGTCCCGTGTCCAAGCAGGGCAGGCAGCCAATGCCACAGAGTTCATCCAGACTAGGAGAGGGGATGAGGGATGACTTGCATCAGTATAAGAGGGACAGCACTGCCTCTGGTCCTCAGGCCTGCTGAGGGAAGCTCAGATGCTGCCTCACCCTGCAGATGACATTAGGGAAGCCTCCCCAGCTCTGCAGAGTTTTCCCTGAGGACAAAGCCCTGCTGCTGGCACTGGATGCATTTCTGTCCCTGAGTCAGGGCAAAGGGGTGTTCTCAGCACCTCTTTCAGAAGAGGCTGCTGGACAACTGGGGCCCTTTGAAGCACCAAAGGGATCACAGCAGCCTCTGCCTTCCCCATGCACCAGCCCAAGACAGAAGGAAACCACAGGGAGAAACTGCCACGCCACAATCCCGTTGAAGTGCAGAGAAAGCCACGTGGCATTATGCAACATCCGTCTGGGAAGTGACACTTATTGATAAAAATTATGTAAAGGGGTCCCGTGGCTCGATGTTACAAGGAGAACATGGCTCAGCTGCCATCTCATCCTGCAGAGAGCTGTCACTGACCCTTGGGTGTGGTGTTTTACGAGGGTAACTCAGCATTCAAAGCAGAATTCCTAAACTAGTCCCCACTTGTATTTTTTTCATTCCAATTCCCAAATTTCCCTTTCCCCTCCAAGGATTCTGTGCTGTGCTGTGCCGTGCACAAAGACCCATAACCCACACCAGGGAGTTTTCTGTGTTCCTGAATCAGACAGAGCTCTTCTCCCTTCAGCCTGAGAGACATCTGCACCAGACTGAATGGAAGGAGAGTGGTAAGAGCAAAACCAACCTCTCCTCAGGCAGGAGGCTGCAGCACATCCTTGGCTGCTGGCATTCCAGAAAATCCCGAGGAGATTAGTGAGGTCCAGCAACAGGAGGGTGACTTGCACTGCAGCCACACGTGCCTGATACCCTCCAGCCACCCAGCACAGCTCTGCCAAACCACAGGGACACTGGGCTGGTTGCCCTCAGCCCCACTCTTGACAGTCTTTCATATCCAAGTCATTAAATGCTTTCATCACCTGACTCGGTGTCCTCTCTGTCAGCTCTGTCCATCTCTGAGTCAGGAAGGTCAGAGTGAATGTGGCATTCCGAGTGGAATCATCATCCCTGGAACTCTTTGAAAAACATGTAGATGTGTCACCTGGGGACATGGTTGGGTGGTGAACAACGTGGTGCTGGACTTGATCTCAGAGGTCTTTTCCAACCACAATGATTCCATGATTCTATGGTTTGGAGAACTAGTTTAAGCCCCATCCTTCCCACACTCCAATATTCTGCTTAATCCTTGGACTTAGAGCACCAAAAAGCAACTGCAAAAGTCTGAGATGTTAAATCTCATTTTCTAAAGAATGTCTGCAAAAATGCTTTGATCGAGCATGTGGAATTATACAGTTGTAGGCAAGAATATTCTTTTCAATTAGAAGGAAAATTTCAGATGATGTGGTCCCATGGGGCTTGTGGCACACGACTGGGCCCAAGGTCATTGCCTTGTACAGAAATACCCTAAATGGGAGCAGATCTGGAAATATGTATAAAGGTATCTGTAAGACATGTCCCAGCTCATCAGAAAGATGATTCAAATGAGTCACAAACTAATAGGGAAGTACATAATACAGCATTCTTCTGGAGAAACTGGCTGCTCATGGCTTGGACAGAACCATGTTTGCTGGGTGACAAACTGGATGATGGCTGGGCCCAGAGAGTGGTAGGGAATGGAGTGACATCCAGCTGGGACGAGTCACCAGTGGTGTTCCCCAGGGAGCTGGGGAAGATCTGGAGCACAAGGAGTGGCTGAGGGAGCTGGAGGGGCTCAGCCTGGAGGAAAAGAGGCTCTGGGGGCACCTTCTTCCTCTGTACAACTCCCTGACAGGAGGGTTGAACCAGGTGCTCCCAGGTAACAAGTGACAGGATGAGAGGACACGGCCTCGAGGACACCAGCGGCAGGTTCGGGTTGAAAAGGGTTGTCAGACAGTGGCAAAGGCTGCTCACAAACACCAACCCTGAAGGGATTTAAAAGATTCCCAACTTCTCCCCAGGTTTGTCACAAATACCCCTTCTCACCCTGCTCTGCTGGTCACAGCAAGGATACAGAATTATCTCCAAAGCTCCATGGCAGGTGTCCTGATGGGAACCAGGCAGATGCAGGATGCTCCAGCCTCCCCCACACTTGCTGGAAACCTGCCCAAAAGCACCTCATGCTCAATTTCTTCTTTTTAATGCATTTATTGACATAAGTGACAGGCCTGGTATGGTCTGATTTCCTCTGTTTGCCATTCCCACTGCTACTGTAGTGGGTGGATGGGCTCTGAGGGCTGCACAAGGAATTTTCCCATGAGACAAGGCGATTCCCAGGAACCTGGATGACCCCTCCCATGAATGGCTGTCTCAGGAGCCCTGCCCAGGGCTGGAGGATAGTGCCCTGGCACCTCTCTCTCCTTCTGCAGCCACCCATGTTTAAACACTTGGTCCATGTGGGATAAAACCAAATCAATCCCCCAACCCCCCCAAATCCCCAAAGCCAACCTTTGTCTCATTGCTAGCCTCACCTGCCTTTTCCCTGCCTTGATCCCCATCCCACCGGGCAGGCAGCTGCCCAAGGCATCCTTAAAGGCCACACCTGGGCTGCTTCATCTTGGAGGGGAGCTGGGGGCATCACCCTTGGCCCTTTGGGTTTCCCTGCCCTCCCAGGGTCTCCTGGACTATTTCTGGGTCTCTGTGAGAATGCTGAGCCCTGATTGTGACCTGCTTTTTCTCACAGGATTTGCACCTCTCACTCCAGTTGCAGGTCAGCACAAGATGGTTTATTGACTCTATTGAGGGATGTACTGGATGTGGAGGGAGCAACAGCAGGGGAGGGGATGGAGCTAGCTCCATAAATTAATGACACAAGAACATGCAGATAATTATGGGACACAAATAAATAGAGCTTAAGGGGAAGGCAGTTTCACATTAAGGTGTTGTTTGACTTCTTCTGCTTCAAGTATTTCTGGAACCAGTCTGACGTTGGGTCCACACAGACTGTCCTCCTTGGCATCTCCACACTTTGGGGGAAAGAGTATCCTGGGTTAGCCCGGGAGTGAAGGATCCCTGCTAGCCTGGGGGTGTCTACAGCATCCTGCCCACTACTTTCCCTGGAAGCGCTGACTTTTGGCAATCTCTGCAATTTTGGCTTCCTTCCTGTTTTTCTGGCTGGCAGCTGAAATG
This sequence comes from Serilophus lunatus, assembly GCA_013399895.1. NCBI lineage: Eukaryota > Metazoa > Chordata > Aves > Passeriformes > Eurylaimidae > Serilophus > Serilophus lunatus. The sequence continues at coordinate 2,036,615 of VXBA01001494.1, forward strand.
AGGGGATTTTTGGGCTCTTTGGGATTAAGCAGTGAGGAGAGAGGTGAGTGTGAAGAGCCAGGTTAGGGCACCCCCACCCACAGCACCCTTTGCAGGGTGGTTTGTTTCTGGGATTCCCCAAATGCAAAACAACTGGTAGGAAAGGTGGGTGAGCGAGGGTGGGGAGTGGGATGCCAGGGAGAAAGGCTGAGTGGGAGCTGGGGTTACTCACATCACAGCCTTGTTGGGACAGAAGGAAGGCGTGTTCTGATAGCTCTTGATTATGGAGGCAGGGATTTTCCTCTGGATGAACATATCCTTGGAGCAGCACTTGACATTGGGACTGCGGACTAAGAGGAGACAAGAGGTTTTGGTGCTCTTCCACACCTGGCACAGGGGTGTGGGTCCTCTGCCGAGGGGTGTGGGTGCTCCCCTGGGGACTCTCCTGCTCCCTCGGTCCCCTCTTACATCCTCAGTGGTGATGTTTTTCCCCAGAGTAGGAGCCCCCCATTTCCCTGCCCATGAGGGGTTTGCTCAATACAGCTCCCCAGCTTGGGCTTGGGGATTGAAGCCTATTTTTGCTTATTTTGAACAAGTCCAGCACAGCCCCGTGCTGGGGCAGCCCCTAAGCCCCCCCAGTCCCATGGCAGAAGGTAGAGTTGAAGCTTTCATCCCCCTCCCGAATCCCATCAGTGGAGGAGCTGGGGAAAAGCTTGGTGTTAGTACTTACAGGACTTGCCCTGGCTTTCAGTCCAGAGAGCTGCCAGCAGCAGGGTGAGCAGGGCCGAGGAGCAGATCTTCATGTCCAGCCTGAGGCTCAGTCAGCACCAGCAGAAGGCAGCTTTCACTATCTCAGGTCACCAAGAGCCACCTGCCCCTCCTGCCTGCACCCCAGTGTGATATATAACTCCTGCCAGGTTTTCCATGACAGCTCTGGACTGTCCCCACGGAAACAACTACCTGGATATATTGATAAAGGGCAAGTGGTGAAGGGAAATTCCTTCTCCCATCCCTTTTGGCCACTGTGATACTCGAAGACTGCTGGAAAGTGTGGTGAACCAGCAGGGTGGGAGTCTATTTTGGGTTGGGTTATCACCACCAGCAAACCACACAGGATGATGCTCACACTTGCCAAAGTCCCGTGAGAGTCTTTTTTAAAAACCACCCATTGTCATCAGTTCTGTTGCCTCTCTTGCAATTTTGCACTGGATGAGTGGCTTGGTGGTGGTGGGGCTCACCCCAGCCCACCCTAAGACCTTGTTTGGCTGCCTGTTGTGGCAGCTTGCCTATCACGGGGCCTGTCCCAGTCTCAGTGCCCATCTTGTGGCACCCTGGGATTTTGGGCTGTCAGTGGGGCCCATCTAGGCATCCCTGGGGGGCTTCTCTGGCAGAATTTGGGCCAGGGCTCTCCCCTCGAGATGGTGGATAAGGAACATGGGAAGCCCCCTCCTCCCCTCTCACTGCTGCTTCCTCAAAGCCTGATGATGGGCACAGTTTGGCCCCATGCACCCCTTGGAACCTCACAGAGACATGGCTGGAGCTTTGGCTCTTCCTGGCTCCATGCTGACCCCAGCACCTGGCTGAGAAAGCTGGCACCAGGATCTGCCTTGTCCCGAGACACTCACAGACAGACATTTGCATATGTGAGATCATGTTTAATTCTGTTCAGCGTGAGATACAAAAAATAATGGTAGAGCTGCTCCCCTGGAGCTGCTGCCAGGCTGGCAGGCACAGCCTCTCCAGCATGGAGTTCATGGGAGCTGGCAGAGGGTCTGGACCTGAGCACCCCCCTGTGTCAGCACACTCCATCCTGGTGGGATACCAGGGTTGGCAAAGGCCATTTGCCTACAGGAAGGCGGCGAGGGTCGTCCCAGCATGATGGGGAGGGTGTCCCCGACGAGCTGCTCTATCCAAATGTGTCCCTGCAGCCACCTCTGCAAAGGGGTTGCCTTCGCGGTGTCCCCCATGGAGAGGATCTCTGGCTGCCTCCGGCCACCCTGCTAGCTGGGGATGGAGAAGGAGCTGACTTGGAAGCTCTGCTGGTACCTCTTCACCCATGCCCTGTTTGCCTGGGTGCAGATCTCCTTCCCATTCCTCACCCTGAAACTGGGGCAGAGATAAACTGGGGGTTAGCGGGGTGGTGGTACAGGGATCCCAGTGCTGAATTTCTGAGGCACAGAGGATCAGGATTTGACCCACCAAAGCAAGGCAAAGGGTCTGGGAGGACCTAGAGGGGCCCAGGGTGGATTTAGGGTACTCACATCACAGCCTGGTGCGGGCACTCGGGGCTGGTGGGGTAACAGGCAACAACGTTGTCTCTCTTGATCCTTCTCGTCTGGAAGTTGAAGCAGCACTTGTCCGGCATGGCTGGAGCTCCTGGGGGCACAGCACAAGCTCGGCTAAACCTGGAGACCCTCACCCCCCACCTCAGCCCTCCCACTGTGGGAACGGCGGCTCTTCGGGAGAAGCCCCCTTGCTCCCCATGGACGAAGCAAACCCGTCCCCAGAGCCCCGGGGGCTGTCGCTGTCCCCCCCCCGCGGGGATGGCAATGCTCACTCTGAGCCAGGCTCTGCCAGCACAGCGTGCTGAGGAGGAGGAGGGCGCAGACCACGCTGGTTGCCTTCCCCATGGCGGACTGTGGCAGGGATGCTCCGTGTGCCGGGGTCGGGGATGCTCCGTGTGCCGGGATCGGGGATGCTCCGTGTGCCGGGGTCGGGGCTGCTCCGTGTGCCGGGGTCGGGG
>VXBA01001494.1:2039506-2059854 GCA_013399895.1 Serilophus lunatus
GGAAAGCGATACTGATCCCTTCCGAGCACAGCCCTGGGAAAAGAAAAAAACTTCTCCCAGGCCGTGCTTTTGGCATCCAGTGGGCTTAGGATTTCTCCTGAGCTCATGCCTCCAGCATTTGGGCTGATGGAAAGGCTGTTCCCAAAGCTTGACTCTGCACCTCCATTCCCTGGGCAGGCTGTGTGTCCCAGGGTGGGCCAGAGGGTCTGGGGATCTCCCTTGGATGGGACCAGGGACAGGCACAGCATCCTGCAGGGTCCCCAGCAGCCTCACACACTCCTGACAGTTCATATCCTCTCTCTGCACCGTGAAATTTTGTATCCTGTTGCTTTGCACCCCAGCCCAGAGGACCAAGAGCCAAATAACAGCACCCTCCCCCCACCAAAAAAAAAAAAAAAAGCCATAGAGAAAAAAAAGAACATAGAGAAACAGCTTCAGGTCGGTTGCATCAGGCACGTAAATATCTCTATACTGGTTTTGAGGGTGTCTGGGGTCCACGAGGACAGAGGGAGGATGGGCAGGTGGCTCCACTTCCCCCCACTTGGTGCCAAAGGAGCAGCTCATGTTCTTGGCCATGCTGAGCTGGGAAAGGCAGAGACCGGTTTAGGGCTTCCCTAGGGGATTTTGCCTGGCTGCAGCTGTCAAAAAAGCCCTTTCTCCCCCCAGCCCCTGCAAATCCCAGGGCGCATCCCAGCTGCCGGCAGCTGGCGGATGGTGGGAAGCAGAGGGGAGATGCAGATCCACATCCCTGCCAGCCCAGCTGTGCGGGAAACCACGTCCCACCACATGAGGCTGGGAATGGCAATGGCACCCCGTGGCATCTTGGACACCTTGGACTGCAGTGCAACCCTGCCATGGAGAAGGGGGGTGCTGATCCAGGCAGGGACCTGCCCTGATGGAAATGGGGACCATCTCCATGGTGGTACCACATGTATCCCTTCGTTTGCTCTTCTCCAAAGCCATTTCCCAGAAATCAGCCTCAGTTTACTTGGGGTGGCCATGTGGGATAAAGTGAGGTGCAGGAAGTGGGTCGGGGTGACGCCCCAGGGCTGGTGGGTGTGGATGAGGAGGCTTTTTTGTCTGGCTGGCAGAATAGAGCACTTCTGTCATCACCCAAACTCCCAATTAATCTCTCCTCAGGGAGTGGAGGAAAGTAGATGATTCCGGTTCTGGTCCGGCGCAGCTGCCTGGCTCGCCTTTCCCTTACTGGATCCACCTTTTCCCTCATCCCTCTCCTTACCCCCACACACCGAAGAGCTCGCCTATGGGTAGAAAATATTCCCTACAAGAAGAAAATGAAAATAAGGAGAACAAAACAGTCTGGGAAAGGCCCCTTTTAAAGACTTCTAGACAAAATGCTGGGATGCAGCAGGCCAAAGAAGCCCAGAAATGGCACTTCCAGCACCTGCAGAATCCCTCTACCCTGAGCCCAAGCACTGGCATCAGATCCCACAGAGCAAGTGGACCCTGCGGACAGGGGGTTTTGGAGCATGGGGGATTTTGGTGCATGGGGGGATTTTGGCAGCCCTTGAGCACGGACTTGTCTGGATCTCTGGAGGAATATCCCCTTTCTCTTTCTACAACATCCAGGATGGGTCTCTACTGCATTGCACAGAGCTGGTGCTGGAGCTGGGGTTGTTCATGGGGGCTCAGAGGGGCAAGAGACAAAACCAGGTCCTCCTGTGGCTTTTGATGAGTTTAAGAGGAATTGGCCTTTGCTCCCCTCCAGATTATCAACCCTCTTGTGTTTGATGCAGAGAAGGGCACAGGACACAGGAAGACCCACAGCTGTGATGAGCAGAACCAGTTTCTGCTCTGGGGTGGCCTCACGGGTCTCTGGATCCCACATCTGATCCAGGCTGAAAAACACCCTTTTCCTCCCTTTATTCCCTTGTTTCACGGGAGGGTCCTTGCCAGCACTCCCAGCTCTGGCTCCAGGCTTGGCCGCAGAGGTGTTGGCCTCTGCAAAACAAATTGGACAGATCTTGCTCCAGCACAGGGGGAGGAGGCAAGTCTGGGGGCTGAGAGAGGCATTTAGGACCCTGCTGGAGGCTGAGCTTCCATTGTTCCTTCCAAAAAATTTTCAGGTGCTCCCAATCTCCCATTGCTGAGTGGGATTGGGATGCCCTGGTGGCTGCTGCAGTCCCATGGCTGCCCCACTGCAGGCTTCTCCACATCTCTGAACAGAAAGCAGAGCAGCTCCCGGGGAAACCACCACTGTCAGGAGTGTCGGTGCTTAATCACGCTCTGTGCTCAGAACCAGCCCCAGCCTGGCCTGACAGAGCTCTGCAGTGCTGGGGCTGCCAGAGGGAGCTGCTGGGCACACCGGGACACCCTCTCAGCAGCACAGACCCCTGGAAATGCCGCTTGCCCCTGGGTGAGAGCTGCTTTCCCAGCCCTGTGTGCAGATGGTTTATTGATGCTGCAGCACTTCTCATTTCAGCTGATCAATAACCCCGGGGGAGGAAGATCTAAGTGCAGCACCCGCAGGACAGGGCAGCCAAAGTCAGAACCATGGTCAAAGCAGCTTTGCCAGGTCAGGTCTGCTTCTATAAAGGAATTGTTTGATTTATTCTTCTCCCTTTTAAACCTTGGCCGGATCAGGTTTTCCATTACCTTGTAAGGGCTGACGCTGAGATAACCACTAAATTCACACCTCGTGTGTGCTGTTTCCTTTTTGAAGGTCCTTGTCCAGCCCCAGCTACCCAGGACTTCCCCAGCTGCTTGCAGAGATGCTTCATTTTGGGATGGGTCACCCACTCCTGTCCACAGGAAGAGGTGGCTCATAGTCCTCCCCTGCAACTCACACCCATGCAGAGCCCATCTGGCTCCTGTTCAGAAGCCACCACTTCCCCAAAAAGTAGTGAAGGGTTTTTTTTCTCTAAGGCTGGAAAACCCAGGGGGCATTCACATCTCGCCCCCAGAGCTGCTCACCCAGGTGGGAGCAGGTTGTGCAGCCCCTGAGGCATTGCCTGGTACCCAGCTGCCCTGAGGCTGTGGGGATGGGCCCATCTCCTGCTGCTGGAAGATACAAATATACAGAAATAAGATGGAATTGGTGCTGCCACCCTTCTCTAGGAGATATTTCACCAGGAAAGTCACAGCTAAGCCCCAGTTAGAGACACATTAAGCACATGGGAGCAATGTTGGACACGCCACGGGCGTTGCTGGAATAATGTGCAGCCACATTGTCGGGCTTGAACCAGGCTGTCTCGTCCTCACCCACCTGCCCCGGGCACAGGGAAGGGCTGGCAGTGATGTTCCCTGTCTATGGGAATTGGAAACCCAGCAAAACAAACGGTATCCTATAGCTTTGGTGCAGATCTCTGGAGACTTGGGGTCTTCTCCTGGTTTTGGAATCCATGCTCTGCTCCTACCCAGTTGCCAGTGCCCTACACCCCACTGGCCCAGTAACAGGGAAAGCAGCCCCAAAGGGCAGGGTTTTCAACCCAAAGCAGTGGGGAGGAGGCTTAGCATGCCCATGGTAGAGCTGATCTCAGAGGTGAAAAGCTCCCTCCTGGGATGGCAATGCATCTTCCCATCACTCCAGCGAAGGGGTTTTGTGGTGTCCATGTAGTGCCATTCAGGAGACTCATCTCTTGGCATTTCAACCTCTCTCAGCTGTCCCAAGCTGAACTTTCCCCCTTCCTCGACATTTTTTATCTGCCGTGTGCTGACTGACTGACTCATTTCCTGTGTCCTTTGGCCCCCGGTATCCTGACAGCCCCCGCACAGGGACTGGCCCTGGCTCAAAACCTGGTTTCACACTAAACTCCTCTGCTTGAGATTGCAATCAGAGCTGGGCTGCTGAGTTGAGCAACCCCTGCTCCCCAACCCTGGCCTTTGAAACCCCAGAATTTAAAATAAACCCAAAGCCCTATCTGACTCCTCATCTGCACTCCTGATTTCTGCAGGTTGCACATGCCTCACGATTTCACAGCAACCTGAAAGGCACAAAGCAGCATTTAATGGTAGGGAAAAAAAGACAAGAAACTCCAAAAAAGCAAGTACAATCCTCATAAAATCCTCTGCACCCAGGAGCTGGGGTCAAAAGTAATCAAAAATCCACACTAGGGACTTGCAGGGCTCTCTAGATTTTCTCCAGGCACATGACCCAAAGCTGGGCAGTGTAGGGATGCAGGGAGGCAGTGATGGGGATCAACACGATCAGGATGTGGGGGATTTCTGTTGCACCCCCCTTAAATCCCCTTGTAAGTCCCCATGGTGTTTTCTCAGCTATCAGCATCTACAATCTGCCTTTGTGGCCTTGGTGACTGATATTTTTCACACATATTTTCTGACACCACCTGACCAGGGAGGAAAAGACACCCCATGGGAGATGAATTCATTTCCTCCAGGCCCACCCCGGAGTGTTTTCTTTTGTACCCTTCCCCTGGCATTGCTCTGAGCTGGTGGGTGCTGGAGCCACTGTGGCCAAGCAACAGCCCTGTCATGGACACTCTTTCCTCTTGATGTGAGTTGCTTTTGGAAGTTTCCCTAAAACACTTTTACAAATACTTCCTGGGCTGGCTGTGGGAAAGACCTTCCTCCTGCTGTCCTGAAGAGTTTGTCTCAGGGAAAATTCAAAGCGAGAAACATGGGATAGAACAGTTTGATTGGGATGGGGGGAATGTGGGGAGATGATGAGGATGGCGATAGGGATGAGCACCTGCTGTGCAGGGCTGGGATAAGGGCTCAGTCCCACTCGCCTTTGCCATTTTTGGGACCCCAAGGCTTGCTCGGGGTTCATGGCAGTGGCCAAACCATGACCCGTGTTTGGTGCCAGTTCGTGGGGGATACGGGGAGGATTTAGGGTGCCTGCCTGGTGTGCAGCACCAGTGGTGTCTCTGCATCCCTCCAAGCCTTGGATGGTGTTTTCCCTCCGTTAGGCACAAGATGTCAGTGCTGCCCAAGGAACGGCTGTCAGAGCTGTTCCACCGCATGGCCTGGCCCGGCCATGGTGTGCTTTCTTTTGGGGTCCCCAACCTGGGATGCTGCACCCTGGGGCCCAGATGTGCCCCTCGCACCCGCAGGGACGCATCGGGGCTTCTCCTGACTGATGGAGTAGCACCCAGAGCAACAGGTCTCACTCAGCCCTATGGCCTTGAGTTCTTTCCCTTTGGAGACACCACCAGGCTCTCAGACACCCCCAGCACCGTTGGAATTATCTGGGAAGAAACCCACGAGGCTGGAAGAGGAGGTGGAGGGCGTTTAGCCCTATCCCCACATCTCATGGCACTGCCATATCTGTTGCTGGCCATCCTCCCCTCCCTGTGGTGTGCAGGGGATGGAGAGCAGCTATCCAAGGTCTGGCATCCCTTGGGGAGGGATGAGGTGCTCCTTGCTGGGAAAAAAAAATAGAAAAGTGGATACAGAGGGAAAAGAATCTGGGGATGAAAGAACTGAAACTGTCTACCAGCCACACGTGATAAAAAGGGGAAAAAAACCCTCAAAAGAGTGTTGACAAGTCTGGAGACTTCTGGGACCTTGGGTGACCAGAAAAATAACACATCAAAGACCCCACGTATGCCTGAAGACAGATATAAACTCTGAGCCAAATGTTCTATGAATATTTAACTACCATCAATATTTAATTAGCAGATAGAGAGAGATTAAGAGCAAAGGGATCCATTCTCCATGTGTGCTCCAGCCTCACTCTGTAGGTGCAGGGGGGCTCATGGTGCTGATAGGGGGCACAGGGCTGCCCACAACCACACTGGGTGCCAAAATCAGGGCTCAGGAACCCTGAAGGAAGGGAAGGATCTCCCAGAAAGGCTGTGTTTTCCTAGCTGCCTGCTGTGGGGCTGGGTGGGAGAGGGGAGGGATAGCTCCTGCATGACCTGGGTGCCATCCAACAAAAATGTGCAAAAGGTCTTTTCAGAGATTCAGGATGCTCTAAAAAGAGCATCTTTGCCCACCAGCACCATGGGGCTCCCCAAGTTTCAATGAATTGGCCACTAAGGTCAGCAAATGGAACTGGAAAATGTAGAGGGTTAGTCTAGCTTCCCTAGGGGAACAAGGGGAGTTTTCTAGGAGCACAGTGCAGCTGGAGGCTGCTCAGCTTGGGCTGCTCTGTGGGGTCAGGGCACAGGGGTTGGCCTCGGTGGGAGACACTGGAGGTGCCTCCTCCTCCTGCTCTGGATCCATCCAGCTTTATGTCCGTGTTTGTCCTCCTCTGGGCTTGAAATCCCCTTCCTGCCCTGGTGCCTGTCAAACCCTCTGCCTCTTGGGACAGAGGGGTGCCTGCCTGCCCCTCAGTTGCCCCCCAGGCTGTCCCTCCCCTGCCCACACTGTTCAGCTTTGCACTAATGCTTCGCCTGCGGTGTTTAAGCCATATGGGCCTGAGTGTCTAATCCACTATTAATCCCTAATGACTAATCCTTTTAGGTGACAGCAGTGGCTGGGGGGTGGCAGGAGGGGAGGGGATGGACACTCTGTGTGCCACTGTGGTCCCTCCTAGACTATGTCCTCATGTCCCCTGTGTCAGGGGACATCTCGGCAGCCCCCAGCTTCCAGCCTGATTACATGCATCCCACCCTTTGCCAGCGGCTCATCCTGGGCTCTCCCCAGCCCCTTCCCACCCAAACCATTTCTTGTGCAAGTGAAGCATTTTGTGGGCACAACTGCCAGCGTGTCTGCATCTGGGCACTTGGTCTGGGCCAGGTCTCGGAGGTGAGGATGTGAGGCTGGGGTTGGAGTGGTCCCGGGGACCCCCGCACTGCCTTGTTCCCTCTCTCCATCCCAGTGCTGGTCCCTACAGCCCATGGCAGCCAGTCAGTGAGCCACTGTGCCATGTCTTCTTGCAGCTGGGGACATCCTGGTGGCTTTACCCTCCCGGCTTGGTCCTCTAGCATCTCGTGGGCTGTGGATGCAGTGAAACATGGGGTATTTCACACCTGCGGACGGCTGCTGAAAGCGCTTTGCAGATGCTTTGCCACCAGCTGAGGAGGGGGGGTTATTTTCCCCTCTTGTTTTCTATGGATTTTATTTCAATCTTGATGTCAAAGGATTTTTATAACTGGACCGTGAGCAAGCAGTAGGAGCCAGCTGGGCTGGGAATGGGCACAGGGGATCCCCACCCTCCCCGAGGAGTCTCCAGAAAATCAGAACAACCACCCAAACCCCAGCGTGGGTGTCTTTAAACACCGACAAAGCCAAGCCCAGCCGGCGCAGGGCTTAACACCCCTGCACATCCCGCAGCAGCGCTGTCACCCCGCAGCGATCCCTGTCCCTGGGAGGACGAGGATTACACCGGATCACTGGTGTATAAAATTGCTCCTGGTTGGCAGGGGAAGCCACGATGGGTTGCTCTGGCGTGGGGACCTGCCAGGCCCTGTGGAGCAGCGGCTGCAGTTTCCATATCTGGGCCATTCACCACTCGAGACTTTTAGCGCCCGGAGCAACGGCATGTACTGCTGATGAGTTCTTTCTGCTCCAGTAATTACAGTGAGGAATTTGTCAGAACGAGCTTTCTAAAACCTTCTTGTCTTGTTCTGATTTTACCTGGAGTGTAAAAAGTCATTAGTACAGTAAAACAGAGGCTGTGCTAAGCCAGCAAGCCATCCAGATAACACAGTTTACATCCGCTACACACTCAATATGCATCAAAAAAAGAAAAAAAGATGAGAAAAGGGGGAAAATATTAAAATTGCTGGCTTTCTGTTTTATCCAGATGGAGGTTTTCGTGATTGAAATTAGCAGGACGAGGAGGCAAGCGGAGAAGGTGGCAGTCCTGTGGGATGGGCATGGTGGGATGTGCTGGCTCCCGATGCTGTGCCTTTCCTTGGCGTCTGTGTCGCTGGTTTATGAAGCACGGAATGCTCGGCCCCCGGTGCCCTCTGGGCTGGGCCAGCCCTGGTATTTGGGACAATTTGGGTTTCACCCTCTTTCAGGAGCTTCTCTCCCGCCTGCAAACACAAGCCCAGGTTCATCCGGTACCTGCGTCACGGTTTGAAGCGGCTCCCGCTAGCCCCAAAACACAGCCTGTGATGGGGCTGCTGCTGTCCCTGTACAACAAAGCCAGCAAAAACCTCCCCCGGATGATGCCCTGGATCGCCTGGGGCTGCTGTGAAAATCCTGCTGCGAGGCATTGAGCCCAGGGTGGGGAAAACCCCTCCTGATCCCATCGTGGCCTGAAAATAGCATCAGTTGTGGTTTCAAAGCCTCCCAGCCCCTTCGGGCTCTGGTTTCAGGGATATTAACAGATGTCAGGGAGAGTCTGGGGAACTCAGGCTTGAAATGAGCCAGGGAAAAAGTCATATCAATAGCACAAAAAAAAGGATCTGAGGACAGGAGAAGGAGTGAAGTGGGTGTCAGCACTCTCCCTGCTATTTTCAGCAGGGAGCTGCAGCCCCTGTTTTCCTGCAGTGTGAGCCGGGCTCTGCCCACAGAGGGTCATCAACCCCCTGGGGGATGGATGAGTGTTGTAAAACAGAGGTCTTTTTTTTTAAACTTCCTAACTGAAAAATAATCAAAATTTAGCAGAATACATAATGGAGTGAAGAGGATTTATCTTACAGAACGCTCCTCGATTTGCCTCTGTGGGGTGATGCCCAGCTGAGCATCACATCCATCCCTGATGCTGCTTTATCCCTGTTCTGCCCGAAACCAGGTGGGAAATCTCACCCTCACAGCTTCTGAGGTTTTTTTGTGAAAAAAAGAGACACTTCTGTCTTGGGTTCTAATCAAAGCATTTTGGGTTAGATTTAATTAAATGATAACTTTGTGGGGACTGAAAGGAAATTCTTTAATGGGGGCTGCTTGGATTTCAGGGTATCCCCAGCATCCCTGAAGGCAACTGCAGAGAGAAGAAGTGATTGCAAGGCAGAGCATCTCTCTCTGCCAATAAGAAACACAAACCCTCAAACTTCCTCCCTTCTTATTTACTTTCATGAGTTTAATCAAGGAAATATTTTTGGTGTTACCAGATCTGTCTTTAGGGCCTAAAAATCCTGGGGAATGGGAGAACTTTTCATCCCCAGTGTTGAATCCTGGAGGCTCCCAGGTGCCGGGCAAGTATTTTGGGTGCATAGCTGGGTATCTGGGGAATGATGTTTATAAGCCAGGCAGCAGATTAATCCTCCCACACAATAAAACTCAGCTTCTGTTTTTCCCTTTCCTTCTCCTTTGAGCAATTTTAGGGTGCAAAGACCCACTTTTCCCTTTGCTGCACCCTAGCCTGAAGAGCCCTGGTGTGCAATTTGCAGCACCTCTGGTTAACGTTAATTATTCCATCTTTCAGCAATGTGATACCCCGTATCTATGCACCCTGGAAAGGTTCCGTGCCTCCTGCTCTGCTCCCAGGGTAAATGGCAGGTGAATGAGATTAGGAGCTGTGAGTGAGCGCCGTCCAAGAGCCTTAACCAGCAATTCCCAGAAATGGTAGGGAAATAATTCAATATCATTTATGTGATGCCGCTATGTTGGAGTCAGGCTCGGACCGAGGCTCTCTTAGAGGGGATCCTTGATTCCACCCCCACCGTGATTAGGCTCCAAATAGGATGTTAGAAGTATTAAATGGACAGATTGGAGAGAGCAGAAGGGTCTGTCTGCTTCGCCTTCCTTCACAGGCTCCCCTTTTGCTCCTCCTGGGTGTCCCCAGCCAGATGTGGGTGTTCTCAAATGACACCTGCAAATTCCACGCCCCACCCCAAATCTGTCACCCTGCGGTAGTGGCAAGGACATAGAGGTGGTTTGGGGTGTTTGGGGTGCCAGTAAAGCTGTATTTGGTTACAGGGCTGGAGAAGAACAGTGCTCATCCAGCTACTGTAGTAGCCTGGTAGTTTTGGGTTGGCAGAAGGAAACAAGACACTGGTTCAAGGTCAAGCTCCAGTGGCTTTGGCCAAAAAGCAGAAAAATAACCCCATGCAGATGATTCAAAGCATCCGACCCCATGGTCCCGGAGGGGGATTTTCTTTCCTCTCTTTGCCCAGATTCAGAGCCAGAATCTGGCTGCAGTCATGGAGAAGCCTGTGGGACACTCTGCCACCACCTCCCCCACTGCTCTCCATGGCTCCAGCTTGACCCTCTCTTGGTTTTCCTGCCACTTTTTCCAGGCTCAGCCTCTTTTTCCAGGATTTTGGCCTTTGCAGTGTTGCCCTTAATGCTCCCCTTCCCTCCTCCATCACAAGGATGAGGAGGGTCTGAGGATGCTGTGGCTTGGAGCATCTCTTGGAAATGACTACAGGGCTGATCCGAGACTGATTTACAGCAGTTTGGTCTCTAAAAGATGTACAAATATCATCTGTCAAGCACATAACCTGGGATTCTGTCAAGACAAAAGGGAATTTGGTTATTTACCAGAGGATAATCCCTGTTGCTTCAGCAACTGGCCAGGCCAGGGGCCAAAAATCATCCCTTCCCTTCCCATCCCACCCCTGTGCCACCCAAACATGTGCCTGTTGCTCGGGGACACGTGTTCTCACCAGAGCATCCCATCCCTGGACTAGGCCAGGGTTTCTTCACCTTTCCATCCCCTGCCCAGACCCTTTGGCAACCTGGGATAAAGCAGTGGCAATGGGAGAAGGGAGTTAAAGTGGCTGGAAAATGCTTTTAATGAGCCTTAAAGCCACTTTGTGTCCTCACATTGTTTCCAGAAATAAAGTAGGGTTATTACAAAAATCTATTGCCATCAAAAACTGCTGATAAACCTTCAATCCAATCCTCTGAGAGGTTTAATATTCCTCCCAGAGAGTTTTCCCTTTGCTGTGGCTCCAGGCCCTTATCTTCCATCACTCACCTGGATGGCTGTGCTGTGATCTGATTGGATTTGCCATTTTGGGGTGTTTTGTTTCTAATTTGTGGGATTTTGGTCTCAGTGTGCTGGAGCTGTCAGATCCCACTGGGATGGAAAGCATCCACATGGAGAGGGACAAGTGAAGAGACACTGCACCCCTGAGATGGGGTGGTGACAGGATGATGAGAAATGGTATTTTTTTTTCCCCTCAAATTTCTGTCAGTTAAAGAAAGGGGAGAGTAGAAATCTGCTTTGGGATGGTTGGAAATTACTGCTTCTACCCCCTCCACAAATTGTGGTTGGAGGGAAACGTGGAGGAATAAGGAAGAAGCAAGGAAGAACAAGGAATAGTGAATAAAGAATAAATAAAGAAGGATATAAAGAATAAGACATAAGGAATAAAGAATAATGAAAAAGGCATAAGACAAGGAATAATAAACAAAGAATACGGAACAAGTAATCAGGAAATAACGAATAAGGACTAGGATAGGGTCCACTCCTGGTCCCAGCCTCCAACGCCAGCCCCAAGGATTGGGGCCACCTGCCCTCACAGTCCCTGAACAGCAGAGCATCCTCCTTGTTGCCAGGTTTTGGGGCTGGCTGTGCAGGGGTTGCTGCCAGAACTGCTGCTCCCCTCCCGCGTGGCTAAGTGGGAGTCTGGGATGGAGACTTAAGTGACAAATTGCCTGCTTTTTAGTGGGATTAAAAATAGCTATCGGGCTCCTGGGATGGCACTAACGCTCGGGCAGATCTGGCTCGGGGCCGGGCTGATAACGCTGGCGCCGCGTGTTTCCCAGGGAGCTCGGGGAGGCAGATGGGAGATGGCCAGTCGGGAGGTCCCAGGGGCAGCAGGGCTCACCCTGGCCCAGCACCAACATCGATCAAGGGCTGCTGTTAATTGCTATTAGAGACTCAGGGCCTCGCGGGGGGGGGGAGTCCTCCCCCAGCTTGGGCCGGGGAGCTGCCGCCCATGAGGAGGATGGGGGCTGGCAGGGCTGGTCGGGTCCTCTCCACTCTCACTGGGCTCCACTTTGGCCACGGGGAGGATTTTCCTTGGGGTTTACCCAAGACCAGCACATCTGCAGGGACCTAGCACTGAAATCTTAGCTCTGCACTGGGGTGAAGCTCATTTTGGGGTTCCTCTTCTCAGTTTGGGGTCCCTCTACCTGTTTCGGGGTCCCTCTGCTCAGCCACAGCCCTTGCTGCTGCCCAGGGGGTCTCACGGACATATAACTAAGAATGGGTAGTGCATGAGGGGGTTAATTAATTAAGATCACTAATGGAGCAGGGCTGGACAGGTGCTCACATACCCAGTGGTCTGTCTTTTCCCATGGGAATCACCCCTCTGGGGAGCAGCATCCCTGGTGCTGTTCACCTCCACAGAGCTCGTCAGCTTCTGGAGGGAGAACATAAATCTTTCAAGGCTGCAAATGTCTTTTGATTTTTCTACTCTAGGTGAAGCAAAAGGATTTTTTTGCAACTCCCTTCAATGTCACTGGCACAGAGCTCCAGGAGCGGATGCTCTTCGTGCCACCACAGACAAGCAGAAACTTGCTGTCTTCCCATGCCTGGCCTTTGTATAACCTTATTTTTCTTTCTAGGAGAGGAAGATGAGGCTGAGGAGGGATGTGATCATCCATCAGACACTTTCCTCCTCCCAAAGGTTCAAAAAGGGCTGCAGACATCAGCAAAGCCATTCCTGAGTCCAGCCCCATTAGCAGGTCGATGTAAAGGATGCGTCAGACACATCGCTGAAGACATCAAGGGCTTTAATTGAGATGTGACCACCTGTAGCCAAATACTGAGTCATCTTTGGCCAAACACCATCAAGGGCAGGAGTGTTTTGTTGAAAAACCATTGGGCTCTGACAGAAGTTGTTGCTCAAAACATTAGAGACCAGCTTTTGCCAGAGAATTGTGATTCTTTCCCTGCCTCTTCCCTGAGTGAGCCCAGCAACTATCCTACAGGAGAATCCTCCCTCTCTGCTGACCATTCCCCACCCTTTCATTCCATGTGTGGACTTTCTAGGGGGTTTATATTATTTTAAACAGTTGCTGCATATTGAGCAGAGAAATGACATTGAAGGAGGCTCTTTTGACCCTGGTGCTATAATTATTCCAGACTCCAGCAATGGCTGTGGTTCAAATACAATTTTCCCCGACGCCTCCCAGTCCTGACTGGTGGCTCCTTTCCGTCGGATATGGGATTGCCTGCAGTCCCAGAAGCTCAGTAAAGGTGATGGGGGTTGCAGGAAAAACCCTTTGCATGGGTTTCCTGGCAGCTTTTTGCATCCTGCAAATGCCCAGGTGCACAATGAGGAGTTTTCCTGACTGTTTCAGGTATATTTTGTGTGAGACCGAATTTCTGCTGCCTCCAGGCCTGATGTTGCCCACTCCTTTCCAGCTTCAGCCCATGCCAGAGGTGACAACAGCAGCAGGTTGCTGTTGCCCCCAGACAGCAAAATAAGGAGCTGAACTCAGTCCCTGCTCCTACGTCTGTCTGTCTCCTCCCACCCCGCATTTTCCACTACCAAATCACAGCAGCCCATTCCCACCCCGGATCTGCCTCCTCCATTCCAACCCCGTGGCTGCTGAAGGGGTTAATCCACTTTACACAAAACCAGATGGGAAGATGTTTGCTGCTAAATAAGCTCCTGAAAAATTCATGGTCCTAGATGGTCTTCCAGGGGATTCTTTCCCTCTAGTAGGTATGGGAGCAGCCCAAATCCCAGCTGGGAGATACTAATGGGCAGGAAGGAAAGGGTTTTGCTGGACCCTGCTCCAGCTGGGATCCCCAGGACACCCCAGCCATTACCAGGGTGGCCATTAGGCAGCGCTGAGGCTGACCCAGATGAATTAGCAGCTGCTCTATTGTTATCCCACTGGACACTCCAGCCGGGCAGGTGCTGGGGACGGAGCTCCAAGCTCCAGGATAAAAGCCAGGCCACGGTTTCGCCTCCCGAGGCTGGTTGGTAGGGAAGGTTTCTGCTTGCCGGGGTGGGCAGGTGCCCCATCCGCCTCCAGCAGAGCCCCGGCGGCCTCTCAGGAGCCCTCGTGGGGAATTCTGGATGTGTTTGATCACTCCTTGCCTGCAATTACTGCTCCAGCACTGCCAGCCCTGGAGGGAGATCCCCCGGGGAAGTGTCTGCTGCTGTTAAACCACGTCCCGTGGGAGGAGGCACGAGGGAACACGGGGAACTCCCCTCCTACCGCCGGGTCTGGTATTTTGTGTGGTTTTTGGGGTGCAGCAGGATACCCAGCTTGGGCAGTGGGTGTCCTGTGGGAGTTACTCACGGTGGTGGGATCCCGGAGCTGCCACCACCCTGTGCCCAGGAGCAAACTCATCCCAACGCACCGCGGCACCTCCGAAAAAAAGCCACGCTGTGGGAAACTCAACTGGTCCCACCCCTTCCCACAGTGCCGCCTCTGTCCCGGACAAGTGCCGTTGTGACAGGTCCAGTGAAGGGGAAAGGGAGGCTCAGTGCTGGCTGGGGATGGGCCTCCACCCCAGCCAGGGGGTGCTGGAGCAGGGGGCAGAGGGGCCCCGGAGCCATTGGAGTGGGATTCCTCACCTGTAAAGGTCATGGTTGCCAGGAACTGTCTGGTGTGATGGACACCAAGGCTGTGCCCCATGGTGAGCTCAGTGAGCTCATCCTCACAGCACCATTAAGGGCTGTGCAGCCCCCAGTTCCCCGCCCCTGATCTGATTAGGGACCCAGGGAGCCCTAAAAGCCTCCGGAAAATCAAACCGCCTGAGCCAAGCCAAGTGAGGGGGCAACTGGGAAACCAAAGCAAATGGGCCCTTCTCCTCCTCTTAAGTGCTTTTCCTTGTCTATATTTCCATCTGGGCCAGAGAGGCAGGGAAGGGGGTGGAGGTGGAGTGGAAAGGTGAGTAGGACAGTTGGGTGTCCCTTGATGAGAGTGTGGGGGTGCTGTGGGGACTCATCTTGGGGACATGGTTTCTATGTACCCTTCTGCACCCCTGCAAGGTTCCAAACTGCAGTGTGTGCAGTGAGGCTGGAAGAGAAGGGAGTCTGCATTTTTTTATATGTTTATATATTTGGGAGCCAGCCATAGCCAAATTCCTGTGGTTGGGATGCACAGCGTGCTTTTGTTTAAGGCAGAACCTGTTGCCTTTTGTTTCCCTGCATCTGCTGCTGCCTTCATCACCTCAAGAGCTTGGTATGTGATTTACGTGCTGTACATCCCCTCAGCCCCTCCAAAATAACACTAGAATGACCTGCTGATCCTCACTGTGGTGCTCCCCACATCTAACAGTCCCCAGCTCTGGGTGACCGTGGCCTCGGTGGCATCAGCCCCGCACCGACTTCAGAGGAGCTGCTTTTGAGCTCATCCAGTGGCTAAAACCTCCTCCAAATCACCATTAAAAAAACCCCAAACCCAAAACCAAACAACAACCTCCCCCAAAACCAAAGAGTGAGGCAAGAAAAGAAACATTATTGTTGGCCTCCCTGGCTGCCAAGATAACCGCCCCCTCCTAACGAGCTGCTGTAATTAGGTGCTTTGAATCCCTGACGCCGGGAGAAACGTCGTGTTCATCAATTCCCTGCGAGGATTTTGGGATGCTCTGTTCAAATCGGGGTGTTTGGGATGGGATGGATGCTCTCACGTGCACACGAAACACAGCCCGGCACCTGGACACAGGGATTTACACATCGGTCCTGCCCTGCAAAGGAAACCCAAGCTTTGGCCATTTGTCTCTTTTTTTGCTTCAGAAACAGAGAGAAAAAAAAATGGAAATGGATAAATTTCCCCATGGGATAAAAATTTTTGGAAGGGGAAAAAATATTATTGCTGGTCTGTTGAACCTCTGAACCACCGAGGCCACAGGGTTTCCCTCTCACAAGGCTCTTTCACCCCACTTTATTCTCCTGTGCTGAGCCCAAACAACTTTGATACTGTTGACTTGTTATATCAGATAAAATATTAAAGTCCTATGTTATAGCCCGAAATTAATATTTTAATAGAATGTAAAAGTCGAGGCAAAGATGAATCCAAACAGTAAAATTGAAATGAAACATTTTTATCTCGCAAGAAGGAAAGGGCTTGATGCGACTGCTTTGATTCACCCTTCCGTTACTTTTATAGGCTATTAAAATATTCATTTTAATATTATAAATATTGCATTCAATATCTAATGTGCCGTTGCACTGTTTGGGGCACCCAAAAGTCAAAACAATTTGCTGGTCGTTGGTTCCATGGGCTGTGCTCAGGACCTGCAGCATCTCAAGGGTGAAGTATCTCAGCTTGTTTTTGGTTTTTCCCACCCATTTTTCTCTGCCAGCATCACTCTGGGAGGAAGGAGACCCATGGGGTGGCCCTGGGAACCAGTGATAAGGACAGTCCTCAAATGGGCAGAGACAGGGGGAACATCAGGACAGAGCCATGGATTCACATAACAAGCCATGAACCCTGCGAGGAATCCAGCTGGACAATTAATTACAANTTTAGAAATAATAATATAAAATTAATTTATGGTAATTACAGGATTTCTATATTTATGTCATTATCAGAACTATATAAGGAAAGGCGAATGATACAAATGTATTTCGGGCACTGCTCTGGAAGGGAGGGAATTGATATATATTTTTAATCAAGTTCCAGGATCAGCCATTCAACTCCCACACAGAATTAGCTGTCGGGCCAGGGTGTGATGCTCCAGCCACTAAGACGGCAGCCACTGTCCGGGAGAGCTGCTTGCAAGGAACTTCCCTCCCTGCATCAATCTTTATTGGAAAATAATGGGAAAACTGGAGGCTTGTAGTGACGGTTTCACTGTCCTGGGGCGTTCCCAGGACATTTTTGTTTTAATTCTTTCTGGTTTATAGGTGATTTATCTTCTTTGGAGGGTCCTTGGGGTCACAGTGCAAAAAATAACAGCCCAGGGTGTTCCCCCAGACAGAAACCTTCGTCCTGGCTCTTGGTTTTTTGTTTCAAGTCCCCCAAAATATGGGGTTTGCTGTGTCTTTTCCCATGCCAATGCATCCAGAGGGAGAGTTGCGCTCCAGGAGCCCTCCCTGCCCTTCATGGCTCCTTATTATCATCACAGAAAGATCCATGCACAGTCCTTGGAGACAAACAGCAGAACTGGAGAAAGCCCAGATGTGTCGTCGTGGGCATTGTTCCTGTGTGTGCCTCGGTTCTCCCATGAAAGGGGAGGGAGTGGTGGGTCCCGGCCAGACCCCTCACCCATCACCCGGGGTCCCTTGGCAGCTGCCCATATTCCCCCTGCCCGCCCTCCTCGGCATCTTGGCTCCACCAGGACACCTCCACAGAGGCTCCCACAGGGATTAGGGCCGGATTTGGTGATTAGCACCTCATGGGCACTGTTATCCCAGCGATTACTGTTGCCTCGGGATTACTGGCAGGTGAAACGCCGGCCGGGGATTACCGGGAGAGGCCGGGCTGTCCCGGCACGGCGCTGCCTCCTGCCCGACCTGGCACTAATGTTCTTGCTTGGGACTGGCTCCCACAGCTGGGATTTATCCGAAGGAAAGTCCCTCCGTCCCATAGGGTTTGCACCCCAAAATCCTTCTCTGTGTATGAGCCCGAGGTGCTGTTGTGATCGAGGTGGATGTGGTGACTTTGGAAGTGAAGCCAATCCCATTGGGATGCGTGGGATGGGAGCTCGGTGGTGCTGGCTGGTGTTCCCAAACCGACCAGGGGGGATGTAGGAAGCCAGACCCAGTCCTACATAGACATCCCTCAGTGTTTTTTGGAGTAACTCCTTGGGAAATCCTGTGCTTTCCAGTTCATCGTGTGTCCAAAAATGCAGGAGATGTTTTGGGTCCCCACAAAGACATCTGGGACCTGATGCTGGATTCACATTTTGACCTTCCCTGCCTCAGCTCCTGCTGAAATAACAGAATTTATTTCCAGCACCTCCCCAACACAAGCGGCAATCCCGGCTTTGATCCTCGCTTGGGAAAGAGATCACAGCAGCCTGCTCCTGCCCACCCCAGCCCCTCCACCTGCCAAAGCTGGAGTCATAAATAAAATCCAGCTGGGGTAAAAATACTTATTTCTGTAACAGCTGAAAAATATCTCAGCAGTGGTGCCAAGAACCTGCCAGAGGCGCCGCAGGAACGCAGGAGGGATTGCACCCAAACATCCCTCTTTAAAAGCTCTCATCCATCAGTGGGAAAAGGATCCCACGATGGGGAAGGATGAGGCCTGATCCTGTCATCATCCCATTTCCCAACCCCAGAGCCTATTTTGGAGTGGGGAAACTGAGGCTTTGCCCCATCGCCCTCTGGACAGGCTGTGGAGGAGCAAATCACGGCCCCTGGCCACTGCTTCACTCTAATGCTTTGCCATCCCCGGGGATTCAGCCTGTGAGTCAGCCCTCCCCTCCCCAAAGCAATCGGGAGATTGGCTTATAAATCATGGAATTTTTATAAAAACAAGCAGCGAGTGCCTGGGCGGTGCTGCGGGGCTGCTCCCTGCAGCAGCCAGGACTTTTTCCTCATCAGAAACAATGCTCAGCCCTTCCCACAGAACTCCAGGTGGTGGGCTTTGGGGTATATCCCATCTATCTCCTCCTCTTCACTCTGGTCCCTCTGCCATTCCTCAGCATCTCTTGGAAAGACCTCCCAGCAGCACCCAAAGGTGCCAGGAATTCCAAGGGGTCTCGGTCCAGGGTGCATCCTCTCCCCTTGGCTGGGCTGCTGCTTCTTGGGGGCATCTTCAGCTTCTGTCACTGTTCAAGGTCAATCCCATTAATTGCTGTGAATTATTTTGGCATTAATGGAGATGTCTTATGCATTTCCACTGTAAATGAGGCTGCCAGGATGAACGTGCTGGACAATATTTCCTGGTTGAAGGGAGATGGAGAAATATACGGCAGCAGAGCAGGGAGAGTAAAGACACCTGGGTGCTCACAGGGGTGGTGGGAGCAAGAAAACCCATCCTTGAGCTGGGGTGGCTGAACCAGCCATGGTGGATGCTCACAGGAGCCATGTAGGGAATGGCTGTGATGGGGACTTGGTTCCCAAATACTCAGACATCCCCAATGGGCTTCATGTGGTTGAGGGGTGGCATTCTCAGGGTGTGAAGGTGGTGTTTCTCCCCCAAAACCCAACTCTCCCATGGCTCCATACCAGCAAGCCAGGACAAGGGGAATCCTCCCCCAGTCATGCTGAAAACATCTCTAGGCCCTGTAGGAGATGATCCCTGCATGTGTGGAGGTGTGTAGGGGACAAGGCAGCCCATGAGGGACAGGAGCAATGAGGTGATTGATCCTGCATTCCCATGGGGGCACAGGGGGCCCCAGCCACCCGCAGCCAAGTGTGGGGGCTGCAGCCAGGCCCCGCCTGTGTCCCCAGTGCTGAAGGGAGTGGGGTGACAAGGGTGAGTGGCACGAGCAGAGGAGGCTGGAGAGGCAGGGGACACCCTGGTTACAGCAGGGATGGGGCAGAGAACCCCCAGAGTGGTGAGAAGTGACCAAACCCTTCTGGCCCTCTCCATCCTGCTCCCCACTTCTCTGTCTCCCCGGAGGGATCCTGACTCCCCATTTTTCATGACCCCCTTGCACTGCAGCGGTAGCAGTGCACGGTCCCCAGGGGAGGGCAGGGCCGGGCACCCCCCTCATCCCCTCCGCTGCATCCCGAGGTTCTGGAGTGGGGGATCGCTTGGGAAGTTGCTCGAGGCGATCGGGAATGGGAGGTGGGGACTGCATCGCATCGCGCTGCACCGGCGGGGACCTCCTCGATCGAAGAGGAGGGGGAGGAGGAGGAGGAGGAGGAGGAAGGCGCCTCCCCCTACCGCCCTCCTCTCGCTGGCACCCACCGGAGCCCGATGCGGCTCCTGCCGGGCGAGCGGCCACCGGAGCGCCCAGCGGGACCCCCCCGGCACGGCACGGCACGGCACGGCACGGCACAGGGGGGGTCCGAAGGGGGGCCAGGGGCACAACCGCCCTCAACTTGCCCCTTTGCCCAGGGCTCCTGCGCCCCCTCTTTCTTTCCATCTGCGAGCAGGAGGGGGAGCACCCCCTCCTTAATCCAAAGCGGGGCCGGGGAGGCGGGGACCTCCGTCCTTTCCGTGGTTATGGGGGGATCACCCCGCTTCCAGCCCTGGCGGGGGGGCAGCGGCTGAGCCCCCCCTCAAACTTTGCCTTCGGATGCGGGGACTCTGCTGCCGAGCTGCTCCTGCCAACGATTAATCGCATCTGCCTGGGATTAATTATTCACCCGGCTCTGGGTTGTGTTTTTTTGTTACGTTCTTGTTGTTCGCTTTTTTCCCTGTTTATTTTTTTCCTTTGGGGAGCGCTTTAATTCATTTTTTTCTCCCCCCTTTCGGAAGAACAGCGCTTGGAATTCTTATTTCTATTCTTGTGCAGAGGGGCTGGAGACCCGCACCCTGCAGCATCATCCTCCATCAGCACTGGTTTTTTCTCCGGGAGGGGGTTACACGTGCGCTTCTTCCCCCGCTCCCGGCTCCTGAGGAGGAAGAGGAGGAGGAAGAGGAGGGGAACCCGCCCCCGCCGGCTGGGCGCTCCCCCGGCCGCCCTGCAGGCACAGGGGGGGGTTGCGGCAGGTTTGGGGTACGGGGTGGGGAGGGGTGGGGGACCGGAGATGGGGTGCTCTGCTCGCTGA